>JAZHYW010043503.1:0-78835 GCA_037355805.1 Ixodes ricinus
TAAATAAATAGAAGTAAGCCCACACCGTGAATCGAACCCGGGGAGGCAGATATTCTACCACTAAGGTATACACTACCGCTTCGGAAACTCGCGTTGCAACCGCTGCCTATATTGACGGCGGCAGCGCCTATCTCCACGTACCATCCACTCCGGCGTGAGCGCCGTTGCTGGGGTGTGTATCGCCTTCGCGTTAACAATATGCCCCGCGGGTCGGGGGACGGTGCCCTTGGTATTCCTTGGGCGGCGCCGGCCAGTGTTTGCCCTGCCCAGTGGCGGCTGTTTCAGGGGGGCAAAACACGTGCCTTGCCCCCCACTCTGAGAACTGGGGGGCAAGCGCCCCTCTGCCCCCCGGTTGGTACGCCCATGCTCGCGTGTCGAGGACGTCATGCAGACAAAGTGCAAGTCAGCGAAGAAGCAGCACAGGTCGTGCGCCGTCTTGTCTGCTGTCCTCTTGTATTTTCACCGCACACTCTTGTTCTGACTCACAGGAATAGATGAGCGCCGGAAAGATGGGCTCGTTGCGCTCCTGAGCCGTTTCCACCAGGATCCGCAGTGGTCCCTTGGGGCACAGCACCGCTATCAAGTCTGCACCCAAAGACAACAATGAGGAAAAGGGTCACCCTTGAGATTCCGCAAATGCAAACGTGACGATTTGTGCAAACACAGGGGTTCTTTCATGCTACAGTGGCAGGATTACACAGCATTTTTTGACGAATATGAAAAGGGATGGAGTTTCAAGCATCACCTTGAAATGAATTTGGAGGCATAAAAACAAGCAGTAGTGCTGCATAGACGCAGTCTTGAAAGGAGTCACTTAATTGCAGTCGGAGACACATCAAAAATCATCTTATACCTGGGAAAGCACTTTTGCTGTTCCAAGCATTCAGTCTGTAGGACAGTAAGTACTACTGCTTCAAACACAAAAATACTACCAAACAACTACCGAAGTTCTGAAAATGACTAGGACAAAAATCTGATCATTCTCCAAAATCCAGTTACAAAAATAAAATCCCGTCTTTACTAACATCACCCCACTATAAATCACAAAAATGAACAATGCAGTATTATGCATTTGTGCAGTGTGACACAGGCATATATTAACACATTGCAAGCCCATATTTATATTAGAAGGCCTGTTATTAGAAAGATGCCTCATATTGGAAGCCTCATGTTTTAAGAAGGCTATATATTGGAATAAGGCTTCATCTAAAAGCCTCATACTGGAAGCCTCATATTGAAAGGCCTCATATTAGAAGCCTCATCTGGAGGCCTCATACTGAAAGCCCCATATTAGAAGCCTGATTTTGGAAGCCTCACACTATGGGGCCTCATATTGAAAGACCTTAGAGAGGAGGCCTTTATATCAGAAGCCTCATACTGGAAGCTTAAAACAAGAAACCTCATACTGGAAGCTTCATACTACAAGCCATAGACATAGTAACCCTGGAGCTAGGGGACAGAAAAGGCATCCACGACACCCTTACTATGTCTATCCTTAACCAACTCGTCTGTCTACTCGCTTTAACTTCAATTATACTAGAAGCCTCATACTGTAAGCTCCATTGAGAGCCTTACATTAAAAGGCCTCATACTGGAAGGAGTCCTGATATGGAAGCCACATACTGGAGGCCTGATATTGGAACAAAGCGTCGGAGACCTCACACTAGGAGGCTTCATATTGGATGCCTCATATTGAAAGGCCTCATACAGAAGGCTTTATATTGGAAGGCCTCATACTGGAAACTTTATGCTAGAGGCCTTATACTGGAAGCCCCATAGCAGAGGCCTCACATTAAAAGGCCTCATATAGTAAGCCTCACACTGAAGGCCTCATTGAAAGCCCCACACTGGAAGCCTGATATTGGAAGAAAGTGTCGGAGACCTAACACTAGGAGGCTTCATACTGGACGCCTCATATGTATTGAAAGGCCTCATACAGAAGGCTTTATATTGGAAGCCTCACATCAGAAGGCCTCATACTGGAAGCTTCACACTAGAAGCCCTATTGGAGGCCTCGCATCAAAACACCTTACACTGGAAGGAGGCCTCGCGTATGAAACCTTCGTATCCAAGGAGGTTAGAAGTACTAGGAGGGGGCACGTTGCAATATTGGTGAAGCCTAGTCATAAAAAGCTTAAACGATGTTGTGGCCAACGTGACCGTAGATCTCTCTGGCGATTGGTGCACGTGACATGTCACGTGTGAGATGGATGGTTGATTGTAGAAGGATTCCTTGCAGGCTTGCGCGCCTCCATCCGGTAGGTTGTATCAGATCGAAGGTTAGACTGTGGTGTATTCCTAGTACACCATAGCTAATCGAAGGCTAGCTACGGTCACGTGATGTGGTCACATTGGACTGATAAGCAAGGAGAGTAAGGAGGAAAATGAGAAAGAGGCGAGAGCGTCAAGGAAGCATGGCTTGTGGAGGCTATGTGGCTGGTGTCATGCCCTCTCCTACCCTTCTATCCTCCTTGTTCGTATCGGACAAAGGCCTCGTAATGGAAGCCCGACACTGAAAGAGGGAAAAAGGCAGAGACCCCAGACGGAGATGACGCCCAGCACGACCCAGGCGGTCCAGTCGGGGAGGTACTTGATGAAGACGAGTGCCATGAGGGCCGACACCAGGATCAGGTAGGCTTGCTGCAGGAGCAGGGGCCCCTTCCAGTGGATCGAGATCATGCCCACCACCCCGAAGTTCCACATCACCAGGGCCACCGTCAGGTAGTCCATCGGGACGTTGTAGGCTCGCAGCACCTCCCTGCGTACGCGCATTCAACAACGCCCATCAAGTGGGAACGCCTCGCTCCCGGAAAAAACACTTTAACATTACCACACACTTTTGGTGAGGGCCATAGTGAAAGATATATATACATATAGGCGTGGATACTGCGCGCGTGTCACGGCTGTTAGATAAAGTCCTCTCTCACCTCGGTTGCAAGCGGCACCACCAAGTGGCCCCCCTATATGCTGCTAATGGCAGCCCGTCGCAGGCCCGGTTTTCCATGCTTTTCTATGGGAGACACACGCTCGTCTTTAAAGTCACTTTCTGGGTGCATCACATCGCGTAGAACTTGGCACTTGCGCTACGCATGTCGCTTAGACAGTGCTTTGTCACTGACCCTAGTTTCGTGCCTCAATGATGGCAATAACAGTTTTACGAACGCCTTTAAGCAGAGGGATCTCTGGCTTGGCATTCGGGCCAGCGTTTCGTCCAAGGTCAGAGCCAACGCTCTGAGTGGAAAGAGTGCGCACCAAGGTGCCACGAGCCGAGACACTTTTTTGTTCTCAGTTGCGCCGTCCGGAGAGCGGAGGCGCTGTCGGCAAGGCCACTCGGGCGCGCCAAGAGGAATTTATCTGGTCGATCGCGTCGCAGCGTTCGCCGTGCCGCGTGTCCTCACCTATACATATCTTACACCGTGGTAAGGGTAAAGGGCTGTCCGCACAAGACTTGGCAGATGCTGCGCATGGCGAAGAAAGGGTACACTTCTCTCGGGAAACGTGAAAGCTGCGCTGTTCCTGTCCGTTTTCCGTTCGGATGTTGACTGCACAAACAGTGAGGTCTTCCTCCTTGCCCTCTCGCTGTCACCTCTTCTCCTTTCTCCTCGCTTTCGAGATATTTGGGAGGCTGACAACGAAGGCACGGGCCTGGACGACAGCGGGGGAAATTTTTCTTCCACCTTGGCTAGTGCTTGTTTTTCTCCCGATCATACGTCCCCAGTTCTTGCAGAAACAAAAAAACAAGATGTACTGCCAAATACTGTTAATCGAGACAGTCGTAAAATGCAGAGAGAAGCATAGCACGCGGCAGAGGCTTTACCAAAGAAACACACACTCTGCCAGCATGCCCTGGAGTAGTTCACTGGCTTTTCCAGGTGCAACTTTGTGACCAACTCCTAGCACATTGAGTGGATGCGACTCAAGGTGCCGAAGACAATGGCAAAGCACCGTGTCGAGGCCTTGTGCACTCACCCGAGATAGATGTATGCGAAGAGGAATACTAGCAGCAACGAGGACACAATGAGCCAGGCGTGAATCACCTGCAAATGACAGACAACAAAAGCGCTCTGAACAAGATTTCCTACAAACCCAACAAACGCCTTGAATTCTCGAAAGCTAGCCCCGTAATAACCACGGCCACTCTGTCATTCTAGAAAAAGGAACGCATGTACTTACGGAACATCTGTACGCAGCCGAAAGTTGCAACCTGCTTTTTTTTAGTCATTTGTCCTCCATTTAGGGCAACCTATCTCGTAAGATGTTACGGCAGCTCAGTTTTCTTGCCATCCATAATTTCTTATAAATGTTAGCATAAATTATGTATTGTCACTTTCCCAGTATCCACAATTTCCTTCCGATATTAGCAAAAAGATAGGGATAGCCAACAGAAGGCCTCAGCAAGTTTCCCAATGTATCACCCTTTTTCTGATTGCTGTCCCTAATTTTCCCCGATATTAGGATAAATTATGTATATATAGTCACTTTTCAACCGTCTCAATTTCTCCCGATATTATTAGAAAAGGTAGGGGATAGCCTACAGAGAGCCTCGGTAGGTTTCATAACGTTGAGTTCCTTTTTAGTTTGCCCGTTTTCTGTTTGCTATTCCGAATTTCCCTCAATATTAGGGTAAATTATGTATGTAGTCACTTGTCAACCGTCTCATTTTCTCCAGATATTATCACAAAAGGTGAGCCACGAACTACAGCCTCTATCACAAAAAGGTGAGCCACGAACTACAGCCTCGGCAAGCTTTCTGACTAACGAAAAAGGGGGAAAATAGGACAGAAGGGAGGGAGAGTGCATTCACCTTGTAGCAGCGGAACTTGTAGAGCAGAATGAGCAGGATGGTCATGACTACTATGACACCCATGAGGATGAAGGCATTGGCAAACGATTGCCACACCTTGGTGCCCGTGTCTACCGTCTGGTCCGTAAACGGGGTGTACACCCTGGACGAAGGAGAATGCCACGTAAATGATGTCAGCGCACCCGACATCCTAAAACATTTTGGGATTTGACACTGTTCTGGAACATGATTAGAAGTAGCTCCACGTCGTTGAAACTCTACCCCGTTACACACATGGTAACAACGCTGCCAAGTTGATGGTAGGAGCGTGTGGCCTGGTCTAGCACACAATTTCGCACCGATCGGAACGAGCGCGTGCCAATCGGACGCTAGATTAAGCAATGTGCTTGAGAGAGCAGCTTTGTCGTGCACCATATGTACAAAGCGGCATAAATGATGATGTCATATAAAATTCAGAAAAAAGAAGGAACCATCAAATGCTGCTTGTGAAACACCCTCCGTTGTGTACTGTGTTTCCCACCTGCCGTTGCATTTGCCGAAACCCCGCACACCCAGCTTGTGCACCCTTTTAGTGAACTTTCCAACGGCTGTTCTAAGATTGTGACAGATTAGACGAATATGGTGTATGAATATGAATGTGTATTTGTTTTTTCTTTTTTCTAAATAAAATCTACGAAGTCTGCAACAAACCAACTGGAGGTAAAAATGGAGCTTTGTTCTTTCTGTCAATATTTGGCATTTCGAGATGATAAGTCAACGACAAAGCCCACCTTTGTAGACCACTATGACGCCCTCCAATATTTATTTTTTTTTTTTGGGGGGGGGGGGTGGGTTAGTTTGAGCACAAGTAGAGGCCCCCGGAAAAACGGGGAGGGAGGGGGGGGGGGGGCTGTATTTGTGCTTTTTCAATAACATTATTAACATGTACACATCTTATTTTTTTATACAAAGTAAGCGGCCATATCCAAAATATTTGTGCGACAGAAAGATGAGCGAGTTGCATCTGGAAGTAGTATAGCGTTTCACCAATTAAATAAAACATTAAACTTCATGACATTTAAAAAAAACAAATGTTGCATCTCTTTTTTTTTTTATAAAATATTCTTCTATAACTAGGGTTCGGAGTTTGCGGTTTAAACCGATAAAAACCGATAAAAGTATGGCCGAATCCATTTTCGGAAATTCGGTTTTTACCGAAAAAGGTCAGTTTGTAGGTTCGGCGTTTTCGGTTTAAACCGACAAAAAGTACGTCGATTCCATTTTCTAAAATTTGGTGTTAACCGCAATAGGCCACTTTGTCCTTCCAGTTGTACCGCAGAGCCGTGGTGAAAAAGTAAAACGACAGTGTCTGTCGAAACATGTCCGAATGTATGGGATACACGGATGCCATCACGACGTTATGGTTCAATGTGCGCATCATCGATTCGGAATGTGAAGTCCGAAATGCCCCGTGACTTCGCCATGTACGAGCATGTTTTCAAACTCGTTGTAAGGGAGACTGACTTGATGCAAGCTCCGCAGCCAGAGTTTAGTGAGTACACGAAATATGTTGTGCTTCAAAACGTCGCACCGTGTCTCTTTTGGCGGTCACATTTGGTTGATTGGCCGATTTTGGCTCAGGCAGCGTTTCACCTCCTCAGCCTGCAAGTGTCCAGTGTTATTCTCAAAGCTCAGTGTCGTATTAACAGGAAAGAAAGAGTGCGGATCAACGAGAACCAGGAAAAGTATGTGTGTGCTTAGTACAATAAGATCGCGTAATCCTGATGTACAGAAGGTAAAGTTCCATGTTTTTTGGGCATAGGCTTTATATCTGACTTGTCTGTACGTCTGTGTTTTTTTTTCTTGTTTCTTTTATGGTTGCACACATTTGCCAAAAGTGTCCATTTCTTCTTCAATGTATCTGTGCCGTTATTCTTTGAGTGATCACAAATATCAGAGCTGCGAGGATCGTCTGATCCGGTGTCCGTTGGTGTTTATTTCATATTCACCGAAAAAGACGGTAATCTTTTGTGGGCATAAATATACACACACACAAAAAACGGAAAATTCAGTTTTTAAATAAACACAGAGAAAAAAACAACGAAAATTCAATTTTTAAATAAACACCGAAAAAAGTACGCCGAATTTAAAATAAAAATTGAAAACGCGGAACCCTATCTATAACCAACAAGGGCAACACAAACTTCTTTTATGGTCTTCATGCCTTTCATCCCTCCTTAAAATGGATGCTTGGGCGAGTTGGATATTCATATCATCCCTCATTGATAACCTGTATAAAGCTGCCATTTGTCATTGCAGTCCAGATATGTTTTTTTACTCTTTCCTACCCAACACCAGCTCAAAGTGGAACCACCTTCCCCCTCCATTGCCTCCACTGAAGACATTTCATCCCTCAAGACCGCCGCAACCGAACACGTTTCCAATCCTGTGCTTTTTTCTTCGTAAGGTTATCGCTATACAAACGGTGTACATTTAATTACGCATTTTACGATAGCATTTCGTACCCACCCTCTCTGCAATGCCCCCTGGGCACTGAAAGCTTTGAGATAAACAAACAGACAAATAAAAATTCACACCCAAACACCACCCCCTCGGATTACCGCCTGTTCCAATTAATCCGACGTGGCTTGTCAGACAAGCACGCCCCTAAATTTCGGCCACGTGCAGAGGTATTGAAGACTTTTTCACAAGCCAGCGTCCTTCTTAGGGTGACCACCTGTCCCGCGACTCGCGGGACTGTCCCACATTGAGGGCTCGTGTCCCGCGTCCCGCAAGAAATCCCCAAATCTTCAAAATGTCCCGCATTTCATACTGTAGTAAAATTCACTCTGCAACTCGTGGCGCTGCCGAACAACGGGGCACGGGGAAGCGCGGAGGTCGCTGGTCATCGTGTGAATCGAAGTGGCACGCCATTTTTCGTCCAAAGCATTGCGGGAAGCGACCGTCGTTCTTGCAGGAGATCCAAAGTGCACGCTCCGTTGTGCTTCTCCTCTAGGTGGCAAAATATTATAAGAAAAATTGCTCGCCAGTTCAAATATAAAATATTGTATTTATATTCAAACCGCTGTTTCAATGCGAAAGGGTTGCTGTGGATGTTTTTGGTTAAGATAGCCGCACAAGGCAAAACAGCCTGCAACTCACAACGGTCAAAAAAGAACATGATGTTTAAATTTGCGTAGAACCACGTTGATAAAATCTTGCGTTGACAGGAAACAATAACCAAAAAAGATTTACTCTTTTTTTTATTTCCATTTGGTGCATAGAGTTCTGCTAGAGTCGATTTTTATGTTTTCAACTTGTGCGTGTTAATAAATGTTGTCTACCCCCCCCCCCTCCCCTTCCCTTGTGTCCCGCATTTCGCTAGCAGGAAGGTGGTCACCCTAGTCCTTCTATAGACCATTTTACTGTTTACAAACAGAAGCTGTCTTACAAACACGTTTACAAACACAAGCCGGGCCTGGGCTGGGTCCGATCAGGTACGCACCCCATCGGGTCAGACCTGGGTCGAACTTAAAAAAAGTAGGCCCGCACAGAGCTCTATAGTTGTTCACAGAACGAGGATGCCGGGGCGCATCTTTCGAATGCCCGGACTTCGGCACGCACTCGACGCCCCCCGCCAGCGAGCATGCGCTGGGGGCGCACGAGATTCCAATGCGTCGTCAAAGGAAGGAAGCTCCTGCTGGAAACGAGAGAACTCGACCTCCTCCCTGTTGTTCTCACCTTGTCAGCGACCATGGCGAAAAGTATCACGAATCTAAAACGTTGCCACAATCTGTCCTCTCACGAGTCGTAACTTGTCCTAAAAGGCCTTGTAAACCCGCGTCCCCGGACAGACTCACAGGTAGGTGTTGGTGTGCCTGTAGAAGCTGATGGAGCTGATGGTGGCCACCACCACCAGCATGCAGAGGGAGACCGGCACGAAGAGGCGGATGACGTGCTTGGCCCCATACTTGAGCTCCTCCTCCTCCTCTTCCGTCCCGCTCTCTCCCCAGGCACGCCCTCCGCCCCCGGACGCCGGCTGCAGGTCCACCTCTGTGCCCTCGCGGCTCGCCGAGCCGTCCGAGAACGCCACCTCCACCTCGTCATCTGCCGGCTGGACAGTGGCAGACGGCGACACGGTCACGATGACGCCTGGACGCTCTTAGGCCCAACATATACTCCTCCTCGTGCCAAAAACAATGGAGTTTGCAGCATTCAAAATTGAGTGCACCAGAGTTCTCTACCATAACTTGAAGTGCTTCGAGCTATAGTCATGTCTCATTAGTATGCCGAGCGCAACTTTGTCTGCTTTTTCACAGAGGGGTTGCGATGCGGTCAGAATGCCGACCTCTCATTAAATTAATGAAAAAAAAAAATTGGGTTGTGGGGATATTTAGTATACAGCGTGTAGTTGGTCAGCCATTTAAAGTTGCGGCACGAGTCACTCACTGTAGATGAGCAATTTAGCCAGTGCGGTACAACCGCTAGCCTGGAGTCTTTAACGTGCACCACGCAGTAGTGATACACGACCGCACGTTGGTACGATGCTTATCCAGATCAAAACGGGCAGGGGTGGGGCTCGAACCCAGGATCTCCGAGTTCTGCGCGCGAGCTTTCGCTCCACGCGCGTCGAGCTGGGTGTGCGCTTTAGCCCACTCAACCACCAATCCCCCTAAAAAAAAAAAAAAAAAAAGAGTGGGTGGACATCAAGGCATTTAAGCATTGAGGTCTACCCCACTATCTTTCCAACCAAAGCCAATCAGGACTCGGCGTCGTTCTGACATCACCGCAAGCCTCTGCACAAGAGGCAGACGACTTGCTTTCCGAATAGACCTCAACAATATGGATACGAGGTTACTTTATTTTCTGAATGAAAATGTATCCTTGGGGTACTGAAAGGAAAATCCTGCACCAGTTTTATTGCCTAAATGTCAACTACGGTAGACAAATTTTTCGGGGTAAACTAGGTAAATGCAGTGATATCTCGTTAATATGGGCCCTGTTAATACGGATACCCCGCTACATAGAGCAACACCTTCGGGGACGAACTGGGTGAATACATAAATTTTTGTCTCATTATTATGAAAAAGAAAAAAAAAACTTGCATTATGGATGCTCTTTGGGAAAACGCGAGGTGTCCACATTAACGAGACATCCCTGTAGATGTATTTTCGGCTCGTTTTTTAAGGACGATTTTTGGTGAGGACAGAGGTGTCCACATTAATGTGACATCACTGCATCTCCCTTTGGTGACTGATTCGAAGGCTCTATTAGAACAGTTGTTTCTTCTGTACTTCTTTTTTCTAAACCACGGGTCGCTTTTCTTATTTATGTGGTCCTACAGGAGGAAATAGGCACGTGGTATGAGCAAGCACATGTCACATGCCAGGAAGTGTTGTAATGCGCTCAATGCGGCGTCCTGTGCCTCCAGAATATCTCTGATTGGATACGTTCCATTTCGGTGCATTCGTAGCACAAATATAGGTCACGCCAAAAGGCAAAGCGGTGGCGTGGTGCAGAGGTTAGAATACCTCGAGCAACGCGAGTTTGCCCTGACAGGTCGCGCCATCTATCGCCGAACTTCGGAAGCGATGGGAAGTTTGCCTCGCCAGCTTCGCCATTTGCATCGTCGTACGTACGCGTTGTTTACGTTGGGCGCGTTCTACTTCTGCCACGGTCCTTTGCTCGTGTTAAATCTGCGTACCAAGTTTCATGGCACCGGTGAAAAGTAAGCACGCCGATATGAACCCTCTGACGACGACAATCGCCGTACCAAGACGAAACGGAAGACGTACCGGTACTGCTCGTGTGAAGAACTGTCATAACAACGAGGGACTCGGAAGCGTGAAACTGCACCGGTTTCCTTCGCAACCGTGGGATAAGGAACTGCGTAAGAAATGGATCTCGGCTGTCAGGCGTGTAAAGTGAATAACCGTTCAATGGTGTGTTCCAACAAGCCGAAATAATGCTGTGTTCGAGTACGTTGTCGCTTGACGCTTAAAATTAGGTTTTGGTGAAGAGCTCTGCGGTTGTACTAAGTATGCGGGTTGCTATTCTTGTAGACTGCTCTCCGAATTCAACGGTGCAAAAAATATATAACTCAGAAAAACTGAGTCAACCCGAGGAAGACTTCTGCCGCAAACAGAGCGGGGTGAAGGAAATTCGTAACACATTCAGAACCGAGAAGCTCCTGTTTTTTCGGTTCCTTGCCGCCTTGACGCAGAATCCTGATAGATGATCGGTATTTTGTCACTTCGCGATGTCTTTAATTGACAGCAAATTGGTTAAAATGGTCCTACGAATTTTTTTCGCGAAGAAAAAGTGGCTTTTGTGTAAATTTCTTCTGTGTTCATCAGAATTTTTTTCTACTAAGTTTATGGTAACAAGAGTTACAAAAGATATTCATTGTGCCGTATTTGAGTGCCTCACGAGTGTTAACCTTCAATTAAAATATTGATGTGACTATGTATTTAGATTACTCTTGCAGCACAGATGGCTCAGAATGGGTGCCAAACAGCAGCTCCAGGATCTGTTCAGAGCATTATGTCAATAATGCCAAAAGCAACATCGCAGCCCATCCTGCGTACCTCCCACACTCTTTCCAGCAGTGTACAAGAGGGTTCAGTGATTCCGCAGGACCAAGCGTCAAGGTTTGACAGGTGAAGTTTTGACCAGCTTTAGTTATAACTTCAGCGGTTATTGTATCATTGAACTTCAGTAGTTAATTTGATATCCTTGTATATTTCTCAGTAAAATTCACAATTTTCTAATATTTGAATTGGAGATATTTTAATACAATGATTTCAAAGTCCACAACATCTGTACTTAAAGCTAACTGTTACTATGCTACTGCAGTGTTTCTCAAACTGCGAGTCGCGACAGATTCAGCTGGGGTCGTGTCCCCAAGCTTGAGGAAGACTGGTGCACGTGCAACTTCATCCTCGCTGACGAACAAGGCGACGTGTTTAGTCACGCCGCGGGCGCCGTAGCGGCAGTTGCAAGTGCTGTCGATGATCTCGCGCGACACGGGATTCAGCTGCATAAATAGAACAAAATTGTAGAACATTTGCTGCAATTGCTTAGCAGCCGTTATCAAATGAAACTGCATTCAATCGTTCCTTTACCTGAATCGTGATGTCGTACACGTTCTTGCCTTGCTGCGAATGGCACTTAGCCGAAATGTCTCGGCCATACGTCTCTTTCGCCGCATACGCATGCTTGCTTTCGAGAAGCTTTCTCCCTTTTTTCAATCCTTGTTCACGGAAAAAGGAGTCAAGCGCATAAATAGGCTTAAAACCGCAAAACAACACGATGGGAGGCATCCCTGCCGCTACTGAACCCGACTGAACGACTGAACCGTGCACTCCAGGATGTCCGCCCGCCGCGACTTCCCGACTTCCCACCGGTTGACGTTATTGCCGTCAGAGGCGCTGACGATCGTCTGACAGTGGTGCCACCTAGTAATCTGCTCAGACTCTATACCTGACCAAGCATCTCGGACAACTCTACTAGAAAATTCTGAGGAAGAAGGGGAAATACTCCTTCACATCCCCCATCTCCTGGACACTTCATCTCAGGTTAATATGCATTACAGGGTGCTTTCACTCACATAATTTCGTTCTTGTGAGCTGTCTGGCGTGTGCCTAAGGCAAGCATTCCAAGGATTTACATGACCCCTCATATGCGTGGAGCACAGAAGCTTACAAGTATTATCACGCTGACATCTCCTCAACAGGTTGCCATGTACTCCTTCAAATTAGTAAATTTGTTAGAAAAAAACAATCAACAAAATGGCAGATTGACGTCATGTGAAAACACCGAAAGCTGCACCTGCTCACCTGCACCAGTAGAACCTACTATTTGGCTCGCTACGCAATAAAACCATCAACCTTTTTTTTTTTTTTTTACAGGGTATTTGTTTAACGTTTTTTGCTGCTGTTGTCGTTTGTTGACGGAAACACACCTAATTCCTAGGCAAAAAAAAAAAAAAAAGGGGGGAGTCAACGAACGAACGATATTGTGCGCTACCAAGCTGAGCGTGCTAGGTAGCAAAAACTCACTTTCCATAGAATGGTGGTTCGCTCGCTTACGCTCAGCAAAACTTTGACAGACTTTGAAGAGAGTATGCAAACTCACCGCTTTCGGAAGTAAACGAGCATGATCGGTTCCGTCCATCCCAAATTTATATTATCGTAATAATCATTTCAGTCCGCCTCCCTATGCGATTGGTAGCGCGCTATCTTGGTCACTCGACACAAAACGAGAGATAAAGGTGGGCGGCGACGAAAGAAAGGCAGGAAATGCGTAAGCAGCACTCAATGGAGGGCACGCACAAACACAAACAAAAAGGGATCTTCTCACATGAGCTGTCAACATCGCGGCGTTTGTGATGGGCGTTTGACGTCTCGAACTTGCCGAACTTGACAGGTGCCGCGTACGTCGAAGGCGGATTCCATCAGGCAAATGTACCTCGTTCGTTGATTCTGAGTCACTTGCGAGCATACACCGATTGTGTTCCTCTTTTTGCGCTTGAAGCCAAGTTTCACGGCATCTTCTCTGAAGCGAACCGATCCATTAAAACACCGTCTTGGCGAACACCATCGCCGCCGACGCTCACCAAGTTTTTAAAGATGGCGGACGCACACTTCCGGCCAATGTGCTTCCGGCCTAAACGCAAGCGTCTGTTTCCGCTGTTTACGGACGGACTAAAACTGTTGATATGGTTGAAATTCCTTTAATTAGCTAATCAACCACGCTTGAAATATCACTCAAGGTATACAGAATTATAACTTTGCCCTTGAGGTTGACAGTAACAAATGAACAGTAGCGCCTAATAGGCCTCCTGCGCTGAAGCTTTGAACAAACTGTAGCGCCCTCGTTTTGGGTAGTACAAGCTCACCTGATTGAGCCTCGCACTACTTATGGCACGTTGGTTGAGCTTTTTTAATTCTGTCTAGTGCTGAAGAACGAAAATACACGTTTGGACGCCAGAAATCGGCCAGACTCAACACCGCAAGACGATCAAAAGTGCCAAATTCATGACACCACCGCTAGGGTATGCGTCTCTTATCTCTGGGTGGTGACGTCAAAACACCGGTGTCGCGACGCTTTCATTTTTCTTTTTCTTTGTCATGTCTACTTTGGAACGCGTGAAACCGCATCTCTTGGCTCATGCTCTTAGCGTCTTAGCTTTGACGGCGTTCAAATTTTTGTTGCTTCTTTGTATTTTCATCGTGATCTCGCGCTCCGCACCAGAGCAGGCACGCTTCTGCATGCGTGACAGTTTGAGACGCTAAAGATTGTACTACCCAAAACAAGGCCTAACAGGTCCCTTTTCGCAGCACCCCCTGGGCAACGCAGGAGGCCCATCGGCCTAATCCCTAACCACACGAAAAACAAAACCAAAAAATAACAGCACAATGCGCTTGAAATGTATGCATTTTAGGACATATCCATGATATCTAACGATCATATTATGTAACCAGATAAAACCAACGTTAATAAGTGAAACGCACAACCAATACACCTCCACAAGCCTGTTTTTATTCGTAAACAGCTCTCCAGAAGTTGCCGACTACAAACTTTCCAAATGAAACGATGGAAGTACTTCTTACTAATGAATCACAAGTGTGCTTTGATTGTATTTACACAATTTTATTAACCTAACGTTCCAGCGTGGCAGCATATACCAAAAAGAAAAGAAAAAAAAAAAGGATATATACAGAATTTTACAGTAAATACACACCCACTATGGGGGGAGAAATTGTAAACTATGTACAAAAAGGAGCCATATCCTAAGTTGACCACAAAAACACAGCTCTGTGAACACACAATTTCGACTCTTTAAGAGTCTCACAAGAAACACCTCGTCTTTTTTTTTTTTTTGTCTTTTGTTGTGTTTTCCTAAAGGTGCCAACACTGTTAGCTCTGTGTTGCAGGCCTCGCTAGTAGACGTTAACCATACTTCAAAAGGCAATCACAATCCGAAAACACCTTCGTCACGCTGGGCACACAGAGACACGGCTCTGCAATTTGAACTTTCGACACATGGGCCAGGCAGTAAAACTATTAACCATGTTGAATTAACCACTCGGCATCAATGATTTTGTGGCATGTTGTCAAAGCTAGCGTAGCTTCCAGTGCTCCAACGTTGTAGAAGCCACTTGCACAAGCGCACATGGCTTCATTTTGCATTTTTCTCGAGATGCCGAAACAAAGCCACGTGCTCTTGCAGCAGTGCGGGGAAGCAGCAGTATGGAAGCCACTCTAGCCTCGATGATGTAGTACAAAATAGTCAACGCCGAGTATAACTATCCATACCAAAGGTGATGATGCCTTGTTGTATCGGTCGGCGGCAAGCGGGAGGGAGCCGGCAATGCCGTTCCTCGCGACGCAGACAGCACGAAAAGATAGACAGATCCTGTCGAGCTTCAACGTAAAGTGACCGTTCCTAAACGTCGTTAGCTCCTCAAAATCACTAGTGAGCAAGCCTGGCTGACAGCAGGCCGCCAAGAATCCATCCACCCAAAGCAAAGCCGCTATATGGCATGCCACGGACAGAAACCTCGTGACGAACAGTTCCGTCGCTTGACGGCGAGCTGCCGTCGTAAAACGGGCTCGCTTGCCTGGGCGTATTCACGGTTGCCGACGAGCATAGCCAGGGAAGGAAATCTGGTGGCTTTGTAAAAGGTAGCGCGCGGCGACACAGCAAGACACCATTGACCGTTGCGACACAACAGCGGGGTGTGTGGGAACGGGACGACGACGCCCGAGGCTTTCGCGGGCTCGGATGATGAGCAGACGGCGTCAACGTCGTCTGGATGAACTGGGTGTGTGCGACGGTCGAGGCCGGCCTGCGTGCAAACAATGGCAGAAAAGGTGCGTTAGCCTCTGGCAAGTGGGATGCCGCATTTCTGGACAGCGCCGACGAAATCTGTAAAAACGCCTGTCCGTCAAATTGAATCGTCGGCTGCGGTTGGACCTGAAGTGAAACGGAGTGTAAGCGGAGGAGGCAGTGTTTTAATAACAACCTCCTCCGCTTACTAATGAAGCCTCCTCCGCTTACTTACCCTCCATCGAAATTAACCGCACTAAACGTCAGACTGGCGAGAATCAGAAATTGATCAGAAGTATGAACACTGTTCCGAGCACGTGCTGTTGCGTTCATCAAAAAATTGCAATAGAATGGAAAGATGGGCCATGCGGTGCATCTCGAAAATATACTAAAATCACCAGGGTATAGGACCTTTTTCTTGTCCTGTTCCCCGTTGCTTTTAGTATCCCTCATTATGTCGATCTTCGTCCCCTTCTTGCACTTTGGTTTAATTTTCTTACAAAAAAACACGTTCAGCCTTTCCACTCTCGTGAAGAAGGAAGACCAGCGGAGCTGTACTCGATACACTGTGTGCTTCTTCTTCGTCGTCGTCTGTTTTTCACGCTGTTTCCTACGATGAATTCCCACCAACGCGCCCAACTATCCATTCTTCTATTATAGCTGGAAAGGTTGCCACCATCTACGAGCGACGGCAGAAATCATACTGGTTGTCTGCTTGCCGCCGTCGCTTATAGATGGCGGCAGCTGTCCAGGTAGGTTTGTGTCGACATACACGGACACGATCCTGGGGAACCTGGCCCTTAACAGCTCCGCTGTAAAAAAGTAGGCCCCGGCAGACGTCAAATTTACGATGAACGATAGACCCTTTTCCATGATTGTGCATCCCCACCTAGCAGCTGCTGTGCCTATCATCCGAGTGCATCATTGTTTGGGCATGTACTCTGAGCTTGTATTGGACGCAAGTGCTGCGTCGGCGTTCAGCGAGGAACCAATCACGTACTTTGTGCCCGAGAAATGCGACCGCCACTGTTGCTCAACGGGGTTTTGAAAAGGGTCTATTACCCCCAAATAAAATTACTCTCTCCACTGAAAATTCTGGGACCCCACTTCCAATCATGAGTTGCCGTTACATTTGTTTCATCCCGCCTTTGTTACCTATGCCTGTTTAAAGCCACTAGACTTTGGGAAAATGGTGCCAAGCTCCCCTACCCTATTTGATCGCCACTTCGGTCCCTGGAACGAGCAGTTATCTCCTCGACCCTTTCATTCTTGGCGAGTTAATCCGAATTTGCGGCGACGAGTCGGTTTATTGTGACAATTTCTTGTATATCGAGGTTTTGTTATCTACAAGCTGGCGGAACAAGCGAGCGTCCTCGCAACGCCACCACGTGCAGCGTCAGTCCTTGGTGGCATTGAGAAATAATTTTCCTGTCTTGAAATATGCAAGAACAATATTATCGCAAGATATCAGTCAAGGTAAGCAGTACTTAAGCTGATTTTATGCGCAGTTCCAAAGACACCTATAATGGCAAGGAACGCTTTCAGTATGGCGACGATCCATAGCGATCTTGGCGTGGCTAGTTCAGAACGACCCTTTCGAAACTTCGAAGAATTGAAAGGACCGAAACGACAATTGCCGTGGCAACTGAGACTGATCGGCCAATTGCCTCGCGAGGTTTTGGTTGTCCGTATGTTAGCATCTATTTGTGTCCCGCTAGCAAGCAGGGAAGGCAATGGCACTACTTTCCCAGACTTTGGTGACTCCATGCTTGTTCACAAGGCAATGCGGCGTCACTCACCGCCTCACTTTCCCCGCTTGGCCCAGTCCTTGGGGGTCCAGTGCAGGCACTTGGGGTCGATGCGCAGGGGCCTCTTGAGGGCGGCTCCGCTCGTACGCCTCCACCACCTCCCGCGTCAGGGTGATGATGTACTGGCCCTTGTAGTAGTTGATTAGGTTCAGGTACTGCAGCGTCGAGATCACGTCCTCCTTCTTGATGCTCGTCAGCTCACTCATCTCGCTGCGTCACAAAAGAGTGAGGTGTCAGGTCACTGGAGAGTAACGACCTCTCCACCACCTTTATCTGCATATTAATGTGGTCGAGGACAGCCGCGACGCTGCAGAAAGGCCAGTAGCCCATGCCGAGGAAGCCCACAGCACCGCAAGACAGTAGGGTGAAGACACGAGTAAACGGTGATGACAAAAATTTACAACCGAACATGAAGAAATGACTAGGGGTGTGCGAATATTCGAAATTTCGAATACGAATCGAATATTTTCCTTATTCGAAACGTATTCGATTCGAAAATTGAATATTCGGAAGTTCCCGAATATTTGGCCAAAGCCGAATATTCGGAAAAAGCAGCGAATAATCGCACAAACTGCGAATGTTCGAGCAAGTAACGAATAATCTGCCTGCCACACATTCCCCTATGAATGTTTATTCACTGAGAAAGGCGTATGAGGCCTGCGTTATCGGTCTGCTCCGTTTCTATCTGTCCGATGGCAGCAAGAGAGGATCAGTTTTGGTTTCTTTTTCACCAAGCCCTTTATTGTGTGGCACTTTCATAGCAATGTGTGATGTAATCGCGCGTTCTATAAATCGACACAGCATAAAAAACCTCGAGAGTAAAATATAAATATTAAATAAATCTCAAGAGTGTTATCTAATATAAATGTTTGGAAATTAAAAAAGAAAAAGCTAGGTGCGAACAGAGCATTGCATCGCCGCCGACAACAACATGCTGCCACTCCCGCGCAGTCGAAACTAGGGATGTCGCCAGCCTGCTCAGGTTCAAGTGCGACTAAGTTCGACTTTTTCGAACTTTCAACGTGATGTTCGACAAAGGTTTGACTGAAGGAGGAAAAATTCACTATTAGTTGGGTTTACTGGCATCACTGGTTCACATTAATAACTAATAAAAGCGTTAAGAGCGCATATTTTCGCTTGTATATTGATAACAGTCTTATAAAATAACATTGATAACCATCTTATAAAATATAAAATAAACTACTTTCTAAATTATTTATTTACCAAAATTAGAAATATTCGTGTAGCATCCGGGCAACACTGTCCATAAGTCGAACTTCTTCGAACTTTGGTGAACTTTCGCAGGTTTCCGGGTGAAAGGGTCGTCCTACAGGCGGAAATGTTGTCACGGCGCGTAGGGAGAGCTTAATTTCTGAATACGTTGAGTAGTTAACTTTCCTACACGGTAATTTGTAACGACTGCATTACTAGAAGTATCTCTAGCCTTTTGCAGCCAAGTAAAATTCAGTTGCATTGACTAATTTTTTAAAAGGCAATAAAACCTGCTGTTACCTCTTGTTTTGTAATTTTTGTTTACTCGATACATATTCGATATTCGATTCGATATTCGAAGCCCGTTTTTTGTCTTATTCGTATTCGATTCGTATTCGAAAAATTCAATATTCGCACACCCCTAGAAATGACGTGAAAGATGCGTGGCAGCCACACTCGCTAGCAAACTTTAACATCGTAGACGCTAAGAAACTTGCCGACAGAGTACCCCGATGTTGTCGGGGTCGTCGGGAATGTACGAGGTTAGCTCGAGCGGTAGCGACCTCCACACATTGGCTACGCGCATCGCGTGGGCCTCTCAATGGCATGGCGTATGTGTTATGAGAGGTTGAAGTCTACTGGTGTGGGTGTTTGGGCAAGGAGTTTCTGTGGTTTGAGGTTTGAGGTTTCACTAGATTACGGAAGAGGCAAAGGTTGGTAGATGTTGTCACATAAGCTGCACAACCCTCTCGTAGCTTCAAAGGGTCCATCGTTACTTTGTTTACGTAGGGGGTGTCTGCAAAGAAGGCCAGTTGGCGACAGCATTATGGGTTTTACGCTCTTTCTTGCACGAGTTGAAACGTGGGGGCGCCAGTGCGCTAATAGTCCTTGAGCACTTCCGGTTCTTTAAAGGGGTCGTACAACAATGTTTGCATTTCGGTCAAATAATTGTGGCAGTTGTTCCCTGTCATGTCTGGATTAAAGAACTAAAAACAAATTTTGCCTATGTGCGTTAGTCCTTTAGAACTAATGGCGCATCCAAACCACCCTGAACTCTTACACCTTCTTCTGAGTCACGTGCGCAGTGATGCGCACGTGATTATTAGGGAAGATCCGGTTAGGTTCTCTTTCAGAGCCTCCAGCGCAAGCGGCCTCAGCTTGCAATTCACATGGCGACCTTGAAGGTTGGTCTGAGCGATGAGGAGAGGGTGAGGCTCAAGGGAGGAATAGTTTTTTTTTCACCTCGGGCAGGTGGCACCACTAAAACTGAATATAGTACAATTCTGTCGATAATATGAGATATCCGATGCATCTACTCACGTTGAAACGACGATATTTATCAAATAGAGCATTAGATTGAGCATATATTGACACATCTTGCCAACTTATTACATCATATTACATTACATCAATTTTTTCTGATTATTCCCGTTTTTCGAGTGTCTCGTTAATGAAAGCTCACCTTGACCTTCCGCTATTATCTTCACGTAGGATCTCTCGCCTTTGTCTTCTTCACAAGGTATTTTATACGCCCATCTTTAAACAATCTCTCTTAAACCCCCCATCATACATCTCGGCTAGAATTGACCATCCTTGTAAGATCGCTCGCCCACAATGTTTCACCCTCGCACACCAGAAGGCGCTCTTACCATCTGCGATTGTGGACTGGAATGACCTCCCCGAGAACCTCATCGGCATCACCGACAGTGGAAGATTTCGGGACGCCATCACCAACTACTTCATGTAAACCCACTCCCCTCTGTAACGCCACTTGTGGCCCTGAGGGTATTATAAATAAATAAATAAATAAATACCCATTGCACGTCACGCCTCAGTTCCCATGGCCGCCACCCAACGGCTGCAAATCGCGAAATATTCCCATTCTTTTCTTTACTATTAGGTATGCAACAAAATTGCGATATTTCAAAAGAGTGAGGCAGTTTCTTTATTCCTTTTGGTAAGATAAAACAAAACAAAATTTGAAACTGCAAGTTCTTTCGAACTTGAAATTGCTGCATCGCCTCTTTCACTATACTCTGTTTCACCTTATGATGTACCGCAGGAAAGGCTACAAGCGCGAGCTCCTTGCTCTGGGGCACATCTCGCGGCACAAGCTCTCGTGACCTAAGAGCGGCTGCCAACGCTATGAGCTCGCGCTTCTAGCCTTCACTGCGGTACAACATAAGGTGAAACGAAGTATAGATGGCAAGTTTTCCAGCATTTGCGAGATTAAATCTATGCACTACCTTTGGTAAATGGTTGCCTATAGCGCTCTCACACGTAATTCACTCTTGTGGTGCGAGAACGGTGCATAGAAAATTAGAAAATATAGTGTTGACGAGTGGGCTAGTTGGTCATTCATATTAGCGGAAAACAAACAGCGCAGGAACAAGGACAGAGTAGACGGCGGTAGACACACACAGCGCTGGTGTGTCTACCGCCTTCTACTCTGTCCTTGTTCCTGCGCTGTTTGTTTTCCGCTAATAGAAAATATACGCAGACCGGCAGTGTGCCAGGGCTACTCGACAGATGGCGCCACCAAGTTCGTGGCCAAACAAAAAAGGGTGAATAGAAGGAGCAAGATAAGTAAGCAACTTAGCCGAGTTTGAGACTTTCCCTCCAACAGTTGTCAGTTTTATTAGACTCGAGACTTCCTTATTTTTTTCTCGCCGGTATCGGTTTTTCGCACAATACAATTAAAATCCTTCGACGCTTCTACGTTTGCCATCGGCAAGAACGGCGCCGGGACGCAGCGCCCGACGGGCGACTAGAGAGGTCGACGCACAGACGCGGGAGTGAGCGTCCACTCACTGGATGGTGATCTGAGGCTTTTCGCCGGCCTCCGAGGGTGCCATGTTGATCATGATCTCCAGGATGGTCTCGGACCAGTAGGACCGGTACGACAGGAGCCCCAGGTCCGACAGGGGCTTCTCCGGGAGCCAGTCTTGCCTTCGAACTTGGACAGCTCATAGCCTGGAGGGAGAGGGGTGTCATCCCATGGAACAATCTTCCAATGGACTTTTAATCTTCCAGTGGACCTCATACAAGTTTTTCAATATCAGGTCACCGTATGACAGATGATCAGCGCAATGTTAATCGATCATCATCGTCATATCGTCGAATAAGCAGCACAGCTGCCGGCCGCTGTCTAAACGCATCATTTCGTGCGATCGTCGCACAATTTTTTTCAAGTCGACAATATTGACGTTGTACACCTACTATAACCACAACGACAATGGACGTCATTTTAAGTGGTGGGAGGAGCCTATAACAGCTATCGCTGTAAAAAGAAAGGTGGAAAGCACTCACTGAATTCAATGAGCAGCTTGCCAAAACCTTTCCGCTGAAATGGTGGCAGGGTCAGTATGCAGGCCACGTTGTAATCTTCCGTAGACTCCTTTTCCTGGAAAAATGTACGAACAACGATTTCCGACGTCTTACTAAACCCAAGACCAACGAGAGTGACTAAAATAATCCCTGGAGAAGGGAAACAAGGGGGACAAAGGACAAACACAAGTCTCCAAACACAGCTAGGTGACTGGTGCGCGACTGAAAGAATCTGCCTGGTCCTGGTATCGAACCAGGGACCTCTCCATTTCCAGTGGAACGCTCTACCAACTCTACCGCAGTGCACTGATGCTGGTGCACTGCATGGAGCTAGTAGTCCACAACAGACAAGCATTTTGCTGGATGAACAAACTGAATTGTATCTTGAGGTGTTGCATGCTGTCTAAACAGTCCACGATACACAACATTTTTGAAGGGACGAATAAACTTATCTCTTACATTTTATGTGTGGCATACCTGCTCATGATTATTAGTAGGCATGTGTAGAGAAAACCACAAATATCTGGTTCGCACGTGTAGCCATCCGTATAAAAAAATCATAATTTTATCTTGCATCATATTCAGATGAATTTTTGATAATTCAAACAAAATTTACGGCTTCCTGGAGTTTGAATCAAGGAGAGTCTCTGTTTAGCCACTGGCAGCATGAAAATGGCAGGGTCGTCTTCCAGTTGTCCTGCCTCAGGCGCAAGCTTCCTACCTTCGATTATGCTTCGGTGACTCCGGGTGTCCCTGGCACGTACGTCTGCGCGCGGCATCTGCCGCTTCTCACGCAGCACAACCAGACTAAAATAAGTCAGTGTCTCATCCACTATCCCCTGTTCATCCCTTAGCTGACAGTGCGGTGGAAGTTACATGCTCGATGAACTAAGTCTGTTTTTCGCCATGTGATCACGCTTTTCTGTCCGTACCCACGCGCAGAGTGCGGGGTCAGGTAATGAAAGGAAGGCGGCCGATTGGTCCGGCTAGAGCTTAGTTTCCACCGCACTGTCCGCTTAGGAATAATCTGAGTATAATACCGTCACCTAGCGTCATTACCCCATTTTCTAGACTATGGCCCGGCAGACAATATGTGTTTAAATGCTGAAATTTTATGCGGTGCAGACTGTAGACGAACTTGCTTTTCTAGGTCCTTCATTGTGAAGAGGCACGACGAATTCTGTCACTTGCAGAGTATTTTAATGATGAATTTTGTATGATACGAGTTCTTTGAAAGCCAATAAAGCATGCATTTGTTAAGGTGTGAAGTGTACAATAATTTTTGATGTCCGGGCTATCATGAAAATTATGCACCAGGATGCAAATTATGCACCAGATGCAAACTATCTAAGAATAAAAAAAAAAGTATTTTCATCAGAAATTTGGTTTTGTGGACTCGGGTGTGACTACAATCCAGAGAATATGGCGCTCTCACGGTGGCTCTAGGGAGCACGATAAGTATCCCCGGCCCGTCTGCGAGCGGCGTCTGCCGTTTGTCCGCGCAGTGCAGCCGGGCCGAAAAGTGAATCCGCGCCTTGTCCACTAAGTCACCCACCTTGGAGAAGTATCCAACGAGGTGGTAGCCTCGGCTGTCCACCTCAGTCATGACGTAGAACAGGAATGGGTCCGTGTCGTAGTAGCATGGTGTCTTGTGGTCCAAGGAAGCACTTGGCCAGCAGGCATAGGTTTTGTGCGTACATCTGCACAGGATCGACCCAAACACGCATTCTCGAAGATGGCTCCTCACGTACGGCAAGATTTCTCAAACTTTTCACGAAAGCCCGTTTCTCTTAAAACAACTGCTACTAAATGGTGCATATAATTGTGGACTGTCTACATGGAAAACAAGCGAAAGCTAGCACAATGGCAAAACTTACTACCAAGGAAAAGCTGCGGTACACTTAGAACCCCGGCACAAGCACATCAGCTACCCATACAAGAGTAACTCTGATGCAGCAGACATTTTTTAAGAACAAATCAAGAGATTCTGCTGTACAGTACAAATGTAAAGAAAAGAAGGTAAAGGAAAGGTGTGCCAAGCTTGTGATTACAGTATGGGCACTTGAGGTACTCGCACATGACAACAACATCGAATTAGTAAAGGATTGCTTCTTTCATAGGTACACTTTGGTACATAGCAGAAGCTCCAATGTGCTTCTTGATGTTTGACCTAACTAGGATCCCTCTCCTTTTTCCTACTTGCCCTACTTGCACTTTAGCGGACACATGCAAATCGGCACTTCAGAAATGTCGAAAAAGGTAACACAGCATAATGTCTGTTATTTTCGTGTTGTTTCGGCACATCAAAACTCGATAAAACGGGTACCTTGTTTTTCGGCCGTCAATCTCGAAGAATGAGTAGGACCCCTTCCGGTAGATCTCATTACCGGGAGGGTGCTTGAGCGTGCACTTCGCCTCAAAAAAAAAGTTAAATGAGGCTCTTACTAATGTGCAAGAACCCTTGTTAAAAACATCAAAAGTGCCGCAGTACAATTTTTTATTCACTTCAATACAGCTCAAACATATATCCAAGGTGTCATAGTACAGGCAACATACTTTTGCCTCTCTCCCCAAGGGCCAAGCCTTATATTTATCTGCATGTGAAAGAAACTCAGGAAAGAGCAAGAACTGTTAGTCTCAACATGAAGCCGGAATTGGTGACAGCAGTGTTCACCAGAGCAGTGCATTTAAGTTTACAATGCACAGAACTGCGCAACTGCACATGTTTCTAAGTGCTCCTGACCCATGCTGGCTCCACTGAAAGGGCAACTAGTGACTCTTTCCATTGAACACAAAAGCCTGAAAAGTCAGCCTTCATAAATTTAGGTCCTCACATTTTCAACTCCTGACATTGCTCCTTCCATCTAAACTTAAAATTGTTTGTTTGTCACTTTAACAGAACTGGCAAAAATAAGTTTAACCACATTACAATTTCAAAATTTCAAATTTCCCACTGTCACGAGTTAACTGTGAACCTCACATTTAAAGATTCAAACACAGCTCATTAAGCAAAGAAGTCAGCTTTCATTACGGTTATTCTCAAATTAACATTAAAATAAGAAATCTAGAGCTATCCTTCCAAAATGGTCACTCGTGTGTGTGTGTGTGTGTGTGTGTGTTTCAGCATAGCTCAGCAAGCAAAGGAGGCTACGGCCTCAACGAGCCAATCAGAATGCAGGAGTGAGGCAGATGAGAGTGTCCAGAAAAGCAAGGTGTCACGTGCTTCACTTCGTCGCTCTAGTTGGCACATAAGTGCCGTAGCTTTCAAACCTCTGTCCAGTTATGCCTGGATGAAGCATGAACGGTGCTCACCAGATGCCGCTTGAGGCAAGTTCTCGACTTGGTGTACTTGAGGCAGAACTCGCACAGGTAAATGCAGGAGTTGACTAGTTCCTGTCGGAAGAGAGAGGCACCTCGGTCAAGGACTAGACACGGAAGTGGACGCACAAACACAAGTGAGACACCCAAAAACGAAACAAAAAATATGTTATACTACTCTGTGGCCTACATTCCGTTTCACCTTACGATAAACCACAGGGCGATTCCACGTAGTGTCAGTTCATAAAACAATGGTTTGGGTCCCATTTTCTATATTTCAACCAAAAAATGTACACATAAGCCACCGAGTCTCAAACGGGGGTCCAAGGACCATTTGAGTCCCTGAAGGCTTTCTCAGGCTCCCCAAAAGCCCTCGAACGTCAATCAAGCCAAGCAATTAAACTTTTAGATGCGGAGCATCTCTTGCTCGGGTCTATGTCCAGCGGCGTCGTAGTCCGCACTCGCACTACGCACGCGCAACTCTCCTTCCCTCTCTCCAACAGCTGCCGCGTTGCTCTCTCTCTCTCTACCAGCTGCGTGCACTGCGCGTCGCTCGCTTCTCACACCGCGCGACGCGCAACTCTCCTCCTCTAGTCTCCTCTCCTTCAAGTGTGAAAAAATAAACGGCGAGCGGCGAGCGTTCCAAGTTTCTCTGCCGCGAGCCGCAACGAAGGCTCGCGTAGGGGGTTACGCTAGGGCAGTCGGTGGCGCCATCTCTCGACGTCAGCACGCAACTGACTCTTTCCTCGGAACCAACACGATGCTCCGCATCACCCTATGGTTCCCCCGGAAGATGGTGTAATTTTTTTATTGATCCTGGCTGTCGTGAGATGGTAATACTAGACCAAACCACGTGCGCCCAGTAAGTAGAGTTGATTATTCCCTGTTTCAGAGATTCAAAATGGTTTGCAAGCATTTGGTTTTCTTCGTTTACTCTTCTTCCATTGTAATCATCCAATAACCTGCCCCCCCCCCCTTTCTGGTGTATGGGGTCCCCCCACAATACAAAAGAGATCCCCAAAACATCAGTAGTTAAGAACCACTAATGTAAGCTATACCCTTGGATGGAATATTCAGCTATATAAGAATGCCATAGCTAACCTTTATTTGAGAAGATAAAAAATTAAGAAGCTCAAGACATGGAAACTGACGAGATTTCACGAGGTAGTTGCAACGTCATGCTATTTTTACGCAAAAGCGTCTACATCGTCATAACTTTTTCCGTTTATTGTACAAACGTCTTGCAAGAAGTGCCCAAAATAGTAATGGCTGATTATTAAAATTTAGATGAAAAATATGTAACTAAACATGTCAAGAAAGCAAGTTTCAGAGACATTTTCTGGGGAAGTTTTTATGTGGAACGACTTTGGTGAATACCCAGTAAAACAAACTAAAATGAGCACCACTAAATGGAGCTCGAGATGGTGTAAAATCTATATTTCTACCATTTGTTGTTCTTTCGGCGTAAATTCGCAAAGTTGGCTAATTTCCCAAAATGTGCCGTAATTGTATGCAATCCTTCAAAGAAATTCCGTCTTCTATTTCCTTTACTCGCACAATGAACGCACTCGCGTAATGAACGCACTCCCCAAGTCGGCTCGCAAAATTTCGACTTTTTTTTTCACTCCGTAATAAACGCACCCCCAACTCCGACGTCAAAATTTTGACCCCTCCCTCCACGCGCGAAATGAACGCACTTTTCTTATCCTGGTGCAGCGAGGTCGCGAATGCATGGGCAGTGTAAGCGAACAAAACGCCTTGTAAAAGGCGTTAAAAAATTTTAAAAAATCCAACAAAAGCAAAAACTATTTTTTTTTTTTTTGCACAGCCCAGTCTGATTTTGGGTTGCGCGTCGCAGCGCAAGGAGTTAAGAAAGAGAAGCGGAGAAGCCCTCGCCTCAGCAAAGCGAAACAAAACAGCTTGCGAAAGGCGGCAAAAAAAAAAATCCACAGAACCGAAAAAACAAAACTAAACAAAAAAGCATTTTTTTTTTTATTGCACAGCGCAGTTTGGTTTTGGGGTCGCGCGCCGCGCGCAAGAAGATAGGAAAGAGAAGCGGTGAAGCCCTCGCCTAAGCAAAGCAAAACAGCTTGCGAAAGACGGCAAAAAAAAAAAAAACACGGAATTAAGAGAAAAGAAAAACTTTAAGAGGAGCTTTTTTTTTTTCTTTTTCGCACGACGCAGTTTGGTTTCCGGGTCGCGCGCCGCGCGCAAGGAGATAAGAAAGAAAAGCAGAGAAGCCCTCGCCCAAGCAAAGCGCACATAATGAAGATCCTGCCCTCGCCTCCTCCTCGCACTTTGGAAAGAGAAGCGAGAAGCCCTCGAAATGAACACACTTTTCTATCCTGGTGCAGCGAGGTCGCGAAAGTATGGGCAGCGTGGGCAAACAAAACAACTTGCGAAAGGCGGGAAAAAAACAAAAAAACACGGAAGCAAGAAAAAAAAAAAACATTGAGAGGGGCTTTTTTTTTTTTTTTGCGCATCGCAGTTTGGCTTTGGAGTTCGCCGCGCCGCGCGCAAAGAGATAAGAAGTTACGTCGATTTTTGCGGAATAAAAGGCCCGTTCATTATGCGAGTAAATACGGACGCAAAAATTTTACCTCGCGTAATGAACGCACCCCCAACTTTGCCTCGATTTTTCGGAAAAAAAAGTGCATTCATTCTGCGAGTAAATACGGTAAAATGAGCACCACTAAATGGAGCTCGAGATGGTGTAAAATCTATGTTTCTACCATTTGTTGTTCTTTCGGCGTAAATTCGCAAAGTCGGCTAATTTCCCAAAATGTGCCGTAATTGTATGCAATCCTTCAAAGAAAGTCCGTCTTCTATTTCCTTTAAAAAATTCCAACCAATTCTCAATAACTCGCACCAGGTTGCAACGTCAAAATATCGACGTCCTGACACCCTTTTAGTTTTTGACGTGCTTCGATGCAACGGATCTCGGGGTAAAGGCTGGTCCATGCGCTTGCGACAGCTTACAAGCAAGCGCCTAGATTCTCTTGATCTCTTACGACCGCCACCTATTGGGTAGGCGTGGAACGCCGGAAATTTTCATACATCTTTCTTTTTTGTTCATTATTTTTTTTTCTATTTGCTCATAAAAGTTGCGACGACGTTATGATCACAAGAACTCAGTTGTAAGCAGTTGCAAGTGTGCGAACCGGCCTTGACAGTGGCAGCCCCACAGGTCCATCTTGAAGTGCTAATAAGGATTACACTTGTTTTCATACCAAGAAGAAAGGAAGTGCTGTGCATTACTCATGCACCGTGCAAAAGTGGTTCTTGCAAGATTTGGTTTTAAAAAAACACACAAAAGAACGGTTTTGGAGTTTGAAACGTCTACGCCTCAATGAAATAATGTAAAGCTAATCTAAGATGAACCTACGTACATCTTAATTCAACGGATGAAGGGGGAAACTAGTGACGTTCCGCAAGAGGCAGAACTTTTATCACTACGGTTGTCGAGGAGAATACGAGTAGGGTGTTTGGTCCAACCGCTCACCTGTGGGTAGGGGGAAAAGTACCAGGGCCGGATGCGGTTGCGACCCAGCTCGATCATCTCAATGTTTTTCATGCGCGTCACAATGTCGCCGTGGTGCGCCACCATGCTCCCCGTCGGGCGGGGCCACGGCGTCAGCGAGTCCTGAGAGTCCTGGACACCGGGCAGGAGGGAAGCGCTTAGCGCCAACTAGCGTGATGCAAGCAATTGCAAGCGAGGAAGATGGTTGCCTCTCCGGCATTTTCACCAAAATGCACGACGTTAATAAATGCCACTTTGTGCTCCTTCTTTGCTGGGCATGGTAAGGAGGTCGCCGAAGGGCACGCTGTGAGAGTTTTGTTAATGTATAAAGCCCACGCCGTCACGCGACATCGTGGTGGCACGTGACATCACGATGGCACGTCACGGTGTCTCATGACGTGACGTCACCTTGCGACACTAATGTCACAGCGTTACGGGAAGTCACCATGTGACACCATGATGTGAGTGTTGTGTGACATCACAATGTGACAATATGATGCCATAATGTGTGACATCACCATGTGACACCATGATGTCAAAGCGTGGCATAACGTCCCCATGTGACACAACATCACGACGTTGCATGACTATGTTGCGTTGGGAGACACGCGTCCACGGCATCGTGCGGCGTCAAGAAAGGCCTATAATTACTAAGCATCTATAACAGCGTTAAGACACATCACCAGGTGACGTGACGTTGTGACACCATCGAGGCTACATGGCCTGGGACACAAAACCCCCAAGTCTATCATTTTCAATGTTCCGCATTTAAAAATTCAAAGGGGGCCCTGGCAAGGTATTCACGCGCGCCTGGATTTTTACAGATTGGATTTCTACAGAAAGCCACGAAAATGAAAAAAAAAATATATATATATTTGTAATTTTAAATCAGACGTTTGTCCAGCGACAGTGCTTCCCTGGCCTTTCACTCCTCAGTCAGATGCAATAATGACATAGAACTCTAAATACTTAAGTAGTAGTACAGTGGGACATCTGAGGTATGTCTTCATATATAAATAATAATGAACTCCATGCAATGTGCCATTTTATCGGCACCAAAACACCGAAAATGTGTCGACTGCTCTGCAACTGGGGTGTTTCAAAGCGAACGAGACGAGCTAGTGATTTCCTGGGGGTCTGCTGTCAGATCCCTTCGTGCCGCGGTTTCGGCTCAACTTCGTGTTTTTTCCGTAGACGTACGATGCAGCAGCTAACAAATAATTGCGTGGTATTGCGGCACCACATTCTAGTACTTTGCAACACGAAATTTGTTATTTTTGAAGGGTTGTCGGAGAACCCTTAAGGATGTGACAAACAAGCCATGAACAAGCCATACCTCATTTTCGGTAGCCGGGAATTTCCGTTTCCTCCCGCGATGGCCTTCTTTGGAGGAGCGCCATTCTGCAAACAAAAACGTAAACTTTGTCGATCGTGGCTAGGCTCTGTGACTGGGCAGCAGATGCAGATATAACCCTCACATAAAAGCGTGGCCCTTTTAGCTTTAATTTACCATAGAAGTATGTCAACCTTCATAGTAGTATTCTGAAATTTTTCCAACCAGTTTGAGTGAAGCATAGGGGACAGGTGATCCGAGCAGATGGCGGTCCCTTAGTGTGCGAAAATAAATTTGGACCACTTCACAGTGACACATATAAGAAATTTGAGTTATTTTCACAAAAATTAGCTTGTAGTAATGTTTCTGGACATGTGTAAAATAAGGTTCAGGGAAAAGACTTAGAGCAACCCTCACAATTTTGTGAAAGTAGCTATGAGACTTACACTTTAGGTTTTTGTTGCCTAGAGAGCTCTCCCTAAAGCGTTCTGTTCAAAAACTATGAGCCACACTCAGAACAATGCTTCTACAGCATTGCACTCACCTCTTTCACAGCCAGATTTGTCTCCGGAGTCCTTGCCTTGTTACTCCAGATGTCTGAATTCTGCGAGAAAAACAGAACGCCAAAGGCGTAATCAGATGCCAAACATGAAGGACGAGTTAAAACACAAACATTTGGAGACTGCGGCGTGGCAACATCAGGTGCATATTTGGGCTTTTTCGCCGTTGTTTTCAACGGGCAGGTTGTGAACAAAACGAGTTTAAAATATGGAATTAACGCAGATGGCTTATTTCCTCCCGTGCATAATATTTTGGCAAGCCTTACACGAAAAGAACACCTTTTCTGCTTATCTGGCATCCGTTTCGTTTTTTTGAACACCGGTCTAAAGTATCGAACTGGCAACATTTGTTCTTTGGAGTAGGGGGGGTGATGCAGACACACGAATATTCCTTTTCTGACACTAAACACACTTTTAAAAGTTGAAAACGGATGCAGACACAGCATGAAAACACTACCTGCACACTTCCATTATACACGTAAAACAAAAAACTGATTCTTGCTGAGCTTATTCGCTTAGATGCAGCGAGTTTCCAACATCACACTTCCAAATTTCTGGTTATCCGCAAATTTGCTGGTTTCTTGAAACTGCAAATGATTCTGCAATTTTCATACTCTACCGCTTCCTACTCCCTCTGATTACTTCCGACTATGTTTTGTGTACCAGCAGAAATGAGCTTTCGACGCTCTGCTAAAAGCTGGCTTTAGACAAGCCTACCTCCTTTGCCTCTCTGGCCTCTTTGTTGGCCAGAGGCGTAGCCGGGGCTTCCCTGGCGATTGCTCGGCCCAAGATTCCGTTGGAGCAGGTGGCACCAGCTTTGGCCAAAAGCGAACCAAACCGAGGGAAAGCAGAAAAAAAGGAAAACAGGAAAACGGAACAAACTCAAAACCAAATGATACGAGACAAAACGTTCTACGGAAATGAAACGCCGTTTCGCCGTAGGGTAAGAGACGAACAGATGGGATCAAGTGTCGGTCTTGCATGTGCTGCATGTCCAAGTGCACGGTCAAATTTATTTATTTGAGAAAACAGTGCAACTTTCGTTAAAAAGGACGCTGCTTAAAAAGTGAAATGACGGGATTCGGCACATAACATGAATACATTTGGGTATCTATGTTGTATAAAAAAAAAAGTCATTAAGAACCTAAGCTAAAATGCAAACTATGTTTCGGATAGATCGTGTTTGAAATTTCTGCATTCAAAAAAAGTTATATGATTTCGACCGAGAACGCAAAAAGTGCAAAAGCAATAACAAAAGACACACGGGTCGAGTTAACACTGCAGCAAAAAACTATGAGAGGCTTCAAAACGTGAAGAAAAAAACGGCGGGCATATCATGAAGCGACAAAAAGGCGCACCTCTTTCACGGCGGACCCTTTGACGTCAACTGGGGACTTCTGGGGCCACAGGTCCGCCTAGGATAATACAAACATGAAACATTATAACAAAGAATTGATTGCCTCTTTGGCATTTTCCAAAGGTGTCCTAAATGCATGGCATTAACAGGGCTTCTTTGAGCTCTTCCTTTTGCAGGTGCAATAAGGAGGCCACTGAAGGGCGCATCTGAGGTTTGTGCCGTGAATGTATAGAGTCGTCAGTGTCACGTGACGTCATGTCACATCATGATGTCACTATGCATGTAGAGCACCCTTGGGGTGACATCAGCGTGACACGACGCTGACGTCATCGAGGCTATATTTGCAGACACAAAAATGAGACGTTCACGAATCTCCGTAAAGCGAAATTAGAGCGCAGCTCTTGAAGAGGAAAGGGGGAGGGTATGCCCCTCCTCCCCTCTATACCCTCTCATCCTCCTCCTCCATCCCCTCCTCTTCCAATTCAGTTTCCCCGCTAAATTTAGCCGGGAAAATGACGTCACATGACTTGGTGTCACATCACCTAGGAACAAATTAAGTTTTTAGTGGGAAAATTGACGTCACATAATCTCAACGCCAATTCAATTGTCCGCTACCGAATTTGTCCGCCAAATCTAGCGGAGAAACTGAATTTCCCCGCTAAATCTAGCGGAGAAACTTAATTTGCCCGCTAAATATAGTGGAGAAACTGAATTTTCCCACTAAATTTAGCGAAGAATTGAACTGGTGTTGAGGTCACGTTACGTAAATTTCCCCAGCGCAGTTACACCGACACTTGACAGCGCGAAACACGGAAACGGGCATCTAAGAGCTGCACTCTAAAAATGCTAATAGCTGGCCCTACAAGTGAAACATGTTTAAAACATTTGCTGGGAGCCACGACACCCGCTCGATCAGACACACACAAGCGCAGACGAAACGGGACGCAAAGACGGACGACCGACATCGACACACCGTCCCGGAGGCACAAACGACCTTGGACGACCTCTACGGACTTACTTTCTCTTCGGTTGGCCTCAACGGCTGTTCGTTCTGCGCAGGAAGTGTGGAACAGAAGCAAGCGAAACGTTAGGTAACCCTCAACAACTGTAGGCGTCACTAAAACGCAAGTTTTTTATCATTTTCCACGATCATGACGATTTTCAATGATTAGGTAAAGGCTAGAGCTGCCGTTAACCAATCTTCTTGTGAGCGCTCGTCACCCTGGTACAACTTTCGGAACGGGCGCAAGTTTTGCGATTGTAACGATTCGTTGTTGGGAGCCTCGTGCGACATTTTACCCTATCGCGCACTGGTTGAAAAGGCCACAGACGACCCAAATATGGATACTTCTTGTACTGTCTCAAACGCTGAACATGGTACTTCTGTCCACGCTCAGTCAAAGCCCAGCAGAGGGCAACGAGCACGTGCCAGAGGCGACTACTGAATCCTTAAAAGGGCACTAAACCACTTTCTGCTATAGCCTATTTATGGTCACCACTCAACCTATGTAGACTGACGCGCGTGGGGGGTCGAGTTGTGGAACGCCGAAAGAATGAGACACGGGTGGGACGAGGGATGACGTACACTTCCTTTCATAATCGTTTTCTTTCTTTCCTTGCCCCTTTCCACGTTTCTTACTTCTTTTTAAACCGTGTGGCTCAATTCCGCAAAAAGGTCGTCGTGGCTTTATTGCAACGTTGCTACTGAAAGAATCTGCGTCGTCCGTCGTCTCACCTGTGTCTTACTCTTTCGGTGCTTCTCAATCTATGGGCTCTAAACATCTTAAAAAACCAAAGATTACATTCCTGCGTGGCCCATTTCTCTATTCAAATTGGTATCAAAAATTGATTCTCTCGGAACTATTGCAGACACCAGAGGGAACATGGGCTTCTTTTCTTCTACTGGCATCTGTGATAATTCAGACGTAACCAATCTTTGGTACCGATGTTATTAGAGAAATCAGCCACGCACAAATGAAATGTAATATTCGGTTTTTAGAGATGCTTAGAGCCCATAGATTGAGTTGTGACCATAAATAGACTATCGCGGAAAGTCATTTAGTGTCCCTTTAAAGGGGTGTTGCAACAATTTTTATGCTTGGCGCAAATACCACTTAAAATGAATTTCTGACATCTATACCCCACAAAACACGCGTTAGATTTTCTATCCATGCAAGGGTTGTCGCCAAAAAATTAAAGAAAAACGAGCAGCGTTCAGCCCATCCAACTTGCAGCCAGCACAAGTGGCCACGTGACCTGGAGCCGATAGTATGCCGCCAATGTTCATCATAGTCGCGCATCTGGGGTCGGCAAAGAACGGGGCGCCGCGTTCCAGACATTGTTAGGGTACGGCTATTGTCGTCATTGCAACGACTGAACACGAGTCACTACCCAAGCACTTGTTTAGCTATTGATTATCACGATCCCAAATCAAGAACCCACGCAATGCTCGGGTCCAGTCTACGAGCCGCACGTAAATATCGTCGCTCCAGGGCTATGACAACGCTGCGACCTTCGAGCTACGTCATCCAGCTTAGCGAAAGAGGGTCCCACTAGTGCCACGAAGCTCGTATAAAGTGAAAAACATTCCCCAACTGAATATCGTTGCACCGCCCCTTCAAGACCTAAAGTGGTTACTGAGTGCTTCACTGGCTGCCGTTGCTTCCCGGCCAACGCACGCTGCTTGGTGCAACAAAGGAGGGTGGGGGACGTACCCCTGCGGGCAGTGGCGCCAGGGGTCCGGCGAGCAGGGGCGTGAGCCGTTCTTGACATCTTTGAGCGGCGTCTTGTTCTCCTTTCGCGGGAGCTGCAACTTCTTCATGTCCAGCCGCTCCGCAGTCACCCACTCGTCCAGGCGCTTGTTGTCTGTGCCAATACGCACACCTCGTTGTCAAGCACGCAATCAATGTAAATCTCTACTCAGCTTATAAATTTTTTATAACAGTGAGTGTGCAGGCAAGCTGGTGATAAATAATCATAATGCAACACCTGAGACTGCAGTGTGGAAACATTGAGAAACTTTCAAGCTGAAGAATAAGACAACAGTACGAGAATGTCTCAAGTCAAAGAGAAAGACAAAATTAAGGCTTCAAAGTTGAAGAAAAAGTAAGTGGATACATTCTCCTACCGTTGTCTATTTCTTCGATATGAATGTTCCTTAATTTTTCTGCGTCACAATGTCGGGTGTTACGTTATGATTAATGAGGAACAAAGGTGTCCATATTAACGAGAGATTGCAGCAGAACTGGCATGGTGACCATATACACAGTCGACCGTGCTACAGCATCACTACCAATCCACTCTCTGGAAGAGATAATCGTGTGGCTCGAAGAGAGTCGACCCCACTCACAGTCGATGAAGTGGACATAGTAGAGGAACTGGTTGTCTCCCAGTTCCTTCAAGCTCAGGATCTCGGCCAGCGCTGGAACAGAAACGAGAACGACAACTGAGTCTTCGATGGTCCAACCACCGGACGCATGAGGCAATCCCCGGCGGCTTTTAGTATCGATGGGGGAAACGGGGGAAACTAGAGCGGCTAGAAAGCTACACTCAGGCTGTCGGCACTCATTTTCACCCCTGTCCGCCGTCCGCCACAACAGTCGTTCGTTCGTTCGTCTGAAGTGATGACTGCTTCCTATCCTAAACTGCCTGGTGATAGTTACAAAAATGCTAAGGGAAAAAAATGGCTTAGAAGGGCGAGGGAAGGAATCATACTTTTGGTTTGTTTTGGTTTCTAGGCTAAGTGGCACCAGAGCCGTATAATGGGAGAGTCTGGCCAGTGGGTGTGGCAACGAAGACGCTGGAGAGGAGAAAAGTGGAGGAGAAGGAGGAGAGCGCCAAAGGAACGAGGGAGGAAGGAGGGAGCAAGAGGAAACGACCGCGATTGTGACGCAACACGCTTTGCGTACAGAGCACGGAAGCTATGCATCGTCTGCTACGGGCCGGTTTCTTTTTGCCCGAATAAAAGTTTGCGGTCAGACGCCGAGAAAACTTTATTTGTTAGCTTCTTAACCCACCGAGGAATAACAGCATATCATTTTATTGCCAGAGCCAGCGATATAAAAGGAAATAACCGGAATTTAGATGTCAATCTCATACATTTAACAAGGCGAATGAACGAAAATGGCGGCCCTCCTCGCTCAGCTGGGAGCAGCCGGGAGTTCACGCGCATGCGTTGACGCTTCTCACTCTGCGCCGCGAGCTGATTGACTCACTCCAAGAAGAGGCGTTACGGCGGCGACATCATAAACTGGCCAAGCTCTCCCAATATACGGCTCAGGGTGGCACAAGCTACCCCCCGTTATAAAGAGTAAAGCCGTTGGCATCCATCCATCCATGGCTAAAGTGACTATACTCTCAAGCGTAGCTTATTTGTAGGGCTCCGTGTTTTCGGATAAATCCGAAAAACTCTGAGAAACACCCGCTGGTAAAATTTTGGTCAATTCGGATTTATCCGATAAACTCCGAATGTTTATGTGCCAATGCAACCGCCCCCCCCCCTCCCCCGCAAAAAAAGTAAAATATATATATTTTTTTTGTACAGTTTGATTAGCACGGTGTCAATGGTCCTGGGAAAATGGCACCATAATTATCTTTCAAATCTCAGACCGTTGTCAAAAGGGGTCTTGCCGCTTGTCTCGTCGAGGTTGATTCAGGGCAACACGTCATTGTACATTCGGGTCACGACAAAAGCCACTCTTTTGGTTTCCAGTTTGAGCCATGCGATTTGTGATTTAGAGAAAGGAGAAGGTATGTTTTTGTAACAGTGAAAGCTATGGACCCTAGAGATTGTATTAAATAAAAAAAAGGGACAGTTGAAACCCTCTATCACATCCTTAACCACTCCACTTCGTGCGGCCACGGCCTAGATTGATGGAATAGGATGGGATGACTACGAGCTTCGTAGCGACTGCCCCCGGGAGTTGATTGATTTTAAGGTATCGACGTTTATCGAAGCAACACTTGAGTGCGACTTTTGTCGTGGGACAAATTAATATTGCCTATGGCAATGGCAACGAACGTCAAATTCGACTGAAGAAATTTTAATTGATACAAGCGCGTTTTATTTTTTATCGGGCATACGTTTACACTTGGTTATTATTTACATATTTATTTTCAATCGGAAACACTGCGAAATTAAACTCCGAATTTCGGAGAATTGGGAATCAAACAAATATATAAACTCCGATATACTCCGAATCTTCGGCAAAAAATTAACTCCGATAAACACCCTCCGAATTTGACGAAAAATAAACTCCGAAAACACGGAGCCTTACTTATTTGGTAGCTCTAGAGAAAACAAGTATGAAGAGGGTAACTGCTAGAAACAAAACCTTCGGATACGAACAACAGGGGTGGAACTCATGAAATGCACTTGGGAGCAGCCACAGGAGCAGCTGAAACAGCTGTTTTGGAGCAGGTTGGGAGCAGCTAAAACTACATTCTGGAGCAGGCTGGGAGCACCTCAAATCAGTTTTCATGGCACTTCAGCTTGTGCCTTAGATGAGCACGGGAGCAATTTCAATTGTGCTTAGGAGCACAGATGAACATGAGTGGTTAGGAACCTAGGTAGATGGGATAGCAGTGTAACAGATGCAAAAACTTGGCCTTAGTGAGAACCAAAAAGCAAGTACCATATGTTTCTGAAGATAGTGTCCTTGATATTTTCTGAGTGGCTTTCAGCTGCTCAAAATGCAAACCAGCACTGCTTATCGCACAACCCACACGTGCTCGACATAGTAATTATATGTACGAACCACGTGACGATGCGTAAGCAACGGACGTGCAGTTGCGCGGAGGAACAGGGCAAACAATTTCGAGTTTATTCTATTGTGCAACTCAATATCGAAGCAGCAGACTACGATTAACGGAGTTATCGTATTCGAAGCGATGAGCCGAGCAAGATTAAAGTACGCCGTGCAGATCTACTGCTCGCGTGAGAGCTGCTGGCCGGCAAGGTTACTGGATCGGACCGTGTTTCAGTTCAATCAAATCATGATTCATCTTGCAGGAATGCGGTTCCAACTTCTAACGATGAAGCACTAAAAGGAATCTTTTGCTAATCTGTTTTCAACTGGCTGACGTCCGGAACCCGAGCCGGAGAGCCTCAGGCAATCTGTCGCTTAACGACTCGACCTCACCTCGGCCGACTTGCTTAACCGCTTACGGTTGAAGTATAACAATCCAGTCGCAGGTGGTGTAGTGCTTGGAATCCAACCCCCCGAGTTTTTTGCGCGCTTCCGACTCGGGATACACAGGGAAAGTAAACGGAATAAAAATTGCAAGGCCGACCAAGTCGATAAAAAACAATCGAGTCGATAAAAACCGAAACAAAGACAAAATAGAATTTGTTTGGCTCACATTGTGCGACTTGGAGCACAATGGCGCGAAGTACTGGCTGTGGCGCAGTTTCCACAAAATGGCGCAGGATGGCGCAGACAAATGCGTCTGGCGCAAAATGGCGCAAATGGCGCAGCCGTTCCACCCCTGGAACAAGCTATTGTACCAAAGTTATTCATTTCAAAAACTTAATTTAAGAAGAGCTCAGTGGCATCCACGAAATTTGGGACTGCCATCAACATCTTTGTTTAAGTGCTTCGAGGTTCCCAAAAAGCAATGTTTCTACGCTCGAACAGGTGAGCTTGGTTCCTTCCCGTGTCTGCACAGCATCGAGCCTAACTCCAGATAGAAACTAGAACGGGTGCACTATGATGTGCGGTAGACTCGGGAAGTTACAACATATGCTTACGCCAGTCGTTGCTGTTGCGCATCCTCACGGGCATTCGGCATCCTTCCGTTACTTGTGGCTGAAAAGAAACGTCAGTGCTGATTGATGGGCGACTTCTATGCACCACCATTCGTATTCTACGCTCTAGAAACCCGGCGTAACTACTTTCCCAGGAAGCACTTGCGGAAGCCAATCGCTGCAACCTACGGAGTTAGGTCAGCGAATCACAAAACTGAAAATAAGTTTCAACCTAAAAAAAAAAAAAGTCTGCACAGCAACACGTCATGCTTAAAGTCACAACGGATACTGTCTTTTCTTAGGTCTAAACGAGGGGTGTTCAAAAGTTTTAGCTAAGGAACCGGATTAGGAATCTGTCGCAGTGTCGAGGGCCGGAAAACGAGGTAAGACAATATAAACGAGGGTAGACTCAATAAATAAACCTAAATGAATATTTAAATACACAAAAAGGTTTTAAGATTTAAGGTGATGAATACATAGGCTATATCTTTAAATTCAATATGTTGCTAACTATGACATTACAAAATAATTGTGACACGGAAAACTCACCTGGCATAAATCAAAGCGCATAGGAACTATGGCATATTCACACGGGGCAGAAGACATATGAGGATTATGACTAAGGTTTCGTGTTCTCGAGGTTTATTTTTCTTTAGAAATCGGGGGTGTTTCTTGGGGGTTTAGTTTCCCCACAGATCTTGTGTTTTTCTGTGTCAATTTCCGGGGACAGAAAAACAATCGGCCTTTATCAGGACTTATGTTTCAGAAAACAAGACACGGGAATGGGATTTTCTGACCTTGAGTGAACATCGGCTATGATCTGAATACTTAGAGATTGTATTTGTGGTGTAAAGAAATGAAAATGGGGTAGGCGACGTGGTTCCGAGGAACGAAACAGCCTCACGGAAAGTTCACTGGGGGTTCTATTTAGGGTCAACATGAAATAAAACTGAAAACACAAATTTTCATCCCGCGTAGCTTTGGCTTTTTTTAGTCAAGGACAGTACCAATAGACCTTTTCCCGAATCGAAGCGCCAGTGGTGGCACAAAATAAATTTTGGGTACCAGTTGGCCACTTAGTTTTGGTTTCAGTTTCAGATTTTCTCATGATCATTGTGTCGCGACCGAACACGCTGTTTGCGTTTTCATTGCTGCGACTCCCTACAAGTGTACAATACCGTAGGTGTCGCCGGGAGATACCCAAAAAACACATGGCGCTGTTTTTGTGGTTCCCGATGTGCCGGATTTCAGGCAAAGGTGGGCAAATGTACAATGATGAATTGCAACGTTCCTGCTGGTGTCCCTGTCGTGTTTGCACGACAGGGACACAGCTGCAGGAACACAGACAGCGGCCGTCTGATCAAAACCGAAACATGCCACTTCGCTCCGTGGCCAAAACGCACGCAGTGTTGAATGGAGGGACTTTTGAAAGTGACCTATTTGGGGTCTTTCGGTTTTCACAGATTTCAATAAAAACTGTCTCGGGGGCTAATTTTCGGAGTTTATCAGTATTTACTGAAAACATGAAACCCTAATTATGACACAGGACATTAAGCATGCTACACATGAGAAAGCAAAGGAAATTTAACATAGTTATACAGATATTGGACGGGGGACTATGAATAGGTATGTTGGTGATGACAATGTACAACAAATAATATGGCAAGAATCACCTAGTTCTGATGCAGCTTTCTCTCACTCTTTTCGATATCTTTGTTTAAAGATTTGGTGCGCGTTGTGGTGCCGTTTGTTTTATGCATGCTTGTTTCTTGGCGTCACTGGAAAGAGTGCGGGCATCAGCGGGCCAGGGTTTGAAGAACCGTGATCTAAACATATTTTCGGCCTCATCATTCGCTGAGCTCCATCTATGGATTGCAGCAATTGACTCTTTGAAGTGTTTAGTGGGAAAGCAGACGCAACAGATTTCTTAGCGCGTAGGAAGGTCTTTTAAACTGATTGTAAAATATTGAAATAGCAAATCATGTAGAAGAGACGCGGACGACCATCAATTTACGTCATGCGAAATCCTGCGAAAATCAGAAGCAGAAACCCAGGCACCCTACTCACGACCCATCCTCGAAAGAATGCAAATTTTACAACCGTGTGGCGATACAATGAAATCCTACAAATCTGTGGCCTTGAACATTCGGCAACCGACTGAAAAAGGTTGCAGGTAAACGATAGGGATGCTCCAATAGAGTTTAAAAACACTCAAAACTTTCACAACCTTATCAGTTGTACAAAACGGTTTTTGTAGCATAGTTTAGTTCGGTGTTTTGTTATTGGTGATCCGGTCTGGCCAAACCGTGGTAAAAAAAATGGTTTGATTTTTTATTTTTTTTTTACGTAAGTGACCATTATATGGCTGTTGTTCTCCATTAGCACAAATGTCGAAATAGCAGGCCTGTGTGATGTTTGAACTTCACTGTGTAGTCCTGATTGCGTGCTTCGTGGCCAGTGATCGATTCAGTTATATTCTTCTGCTATTTCAAACACCACTTTTTTTTTTGTTTACTTACGAACGTCAACAAACTGACTGCTATTAGGAAGAACCGAACAATCTACTCGCCATCGCCGCGATATAAGGAACAAATAACCCAGATTCGCATTTTTATTATCACAAGCTTCAAACCGCTGGTGCGAGAATTAAGAAAAAAATATTAAGCTGCGACGTTATAGGCGTTTTAAAAAGAACAATTTTTAACTTGTAGGTCGACACACGTGCTTCAACTTTTCTTTGATGAACGAGTCTGCAACTAAACAAATCTCGCTCGATCGCGGCGACTGAACTTACTATTGAAAACACTTTAAATGTGGGCCAAAATCAAACCAATAGGCTCATCTGATTGACACAGGCAGCGATTTGGCAATCAATGGATCTGCACGTGCATGATCATACAAACGTAAACAAAATCACCAGCGCCTCGCTGCGGTTGAGGGCAATCCAAAATGGCCGACCACCCAACTAGGACGGTCGCTGTTCGTGCGCATTTATAAAATATCAGACGGCGATCGAATGCTCTCGACCAGATTTCCTAGAGCTTCAACACTTCGAGATTGCGGTAAAAATATTTAGAAAGTCGGGAAATGGCTCCATACCGGCGATTCGTTTGAGTTTTCATGATCAGTTGTGTCCTCTGTCATGGTGGTTCACAAACGAATGCTGCGCCGGAACCTCATTGGTCAAAGTTGGGACGAAAAAAAAGAGAAAAATTATAACCCGTTTAAAAACTCCAATTAGTCTACGAGATTACATGTTTTTAAAATTTTAACGTTACAGTTCTGAATAAATATAAAATATGTGTTCAGGTTTATAAATGACGTCAGCAAAACACTTTTTGTCTCAGTAAATAAAACAAAACGATAAATTTAGACTATAATAAACTCCGCAATAATATATAAAGATTATTAACTGAACGTGTGTTAAAAACTTCTAACTTATTTTTTAAAACGTCGTTGTTTTTTTGTGACGTCACATAGCATTGCTCTGCGGGATAGCTGTTGTCTGCCATGCTTGCGGTGGGCGCGGGTTCGCGGTTTTGACGTGATTCCGAAATTTGTGTGCCACGAAAGCCACGAAGGACGTTGTTTGCGGCCATTAGACTCATTAACGTAAACAAATACTTCAAAAAGCATGGAGTCGTCAAACTCTTTCGTCTCGGACACCGACTTCTGCAAGATCTGCGGCAGCGTGTTGCCCCTGCCGGGCCTAGAAGACTTCGTCGTCTGCCGGCGCTGCGACGCAAAGATCGACGTTCGCAACTTCGACGGCTTGGAGACAACCTCGAAGGTGACGTTCAATGACAGGAAAGTGGCACTCAAGAAGACGTCGTCCGCGTCGTCTGCCAAGCCCGCTGGACCTCTCGTGGACAGAAAGTGCTCCCGCTGTGGCCACGAGGGAATGACCTACGCTACGCTTCAAACAAGGTCCGCCGATGAAGGACAGACGATCTTCTATTCGTGTCCCGAGTGCCTGTTTCAAGAAACGGAGAACTCGTAATCCCACATGTCTTGTGGTACGCATCGGGGACCGGCCCATCAGAAAGCCAATCAGGGACGTCAACGAGCGTCTTCTAGCCAATCAAGTCCTTCAACCACTGCCAATTTGGGTCAGTGGTTGCCCTGCAGCTAACGATCTTCAAGGTTCAAGGTGTTTACTGGCACAACTTCCAAACAGCCGAGTGCCCGAGGCAGCCAAAAGGCAGAAGCCCGTACAACCAAGTGCTGGCTGCCTCCTCGGCTGTGTGTTAACAGGTGAAATGATGATGATGAATATACAAATGAAAGGGAGGAAGAAATGGTATTTGCACAAAGTTATTGAGCTCGGAGGGCAAGCGACACAGTCCTGCTAAAGTCGCGGAGTTCGTCCCCAGTCCTCGGCAGGGGCGGGCGCGTGCGTTCAGGTAATGACAGGTACGAGCTCACCGCGGAGGGGAACAGTGAAGCTTCGTGTCGCCGGGTGCGGGCGCGGAGAGGGATGGGACAGCCTGTCCGACTAGAGATACGGGGAACTGATGCTAGGTAGGAGCCGGCCAGCGAAGGGCCAGCGGCAACAGCAACGAGTCGGACACGCGCCACTGTTCGTCGGTGGCTCAGGCGGTGCCAGCCAAGAGACCGCAGGCGTTCATCGTAGTCAGAGGAATGGTCGTGGCGGGCCAAGGTTCGAGTCGCGCGGCGCTGCACACTTTCTAGGCGCTCAGTGAGGTGTATCTGATGAGGGCTCCATATTGAAGAACAGTACTCTAGTCGAGGGAGTACCAGAGCCGTGTACAGCGTCTTCAGGGTCTCCCGTCCAAAACGCCGGGAAAATCTAGACGCGAATCCCAGTACCCTGCGAGACCTGCTCACCACCTTAGCCACATGGCCGCTGAAATCGAGTGAGGGGGTGAATTATACGCCCAAGATGTTGAGCTCTTGTACAGGTAGGAGAAGGAGCCCTCCAAGCGTGTAGTGTAGTGTCTGGACCTTCCTGGCCGAACTGAACCGCATCACGGCACACTTGTCGTGGCTGACACGGAGGTGGTTAGTGGCAGACCAGACAACCAGCTTGTCCAGGTGGGCTTGCATGGTGGCAAGATCATCGGGGGAGCATATGCACATCGCCAAAGTAGTGTCGTCGGCGTATTGGATGGTGAGGAGCCTGTCGGACTGCGGAATGTCACGAACATACACATTGAAGAGTGTTCGGCCTAGGACGGACCCTTGAGGGACACCCGAGGGGGCTGAAAGGGTATGCGATACAGCACCCTTGTGCCTTACGCGAAAACTGCGGTCAGCGAGGAAGGCATCAAGCCAATGCAACAAGCTGCCTCCTACCCCGCAATCCGACAACTTCCTACTAAGGCAGTCGTGGTCCAGCGTGTCAAAAGCACTGCTGTAGTCCAGCTGGACCACGTCGGTGGGAAGGAGGCCGTCCATGTTGTCACTAACGTAGTGAGACACAGTTGCTAGGGCGGTCTCGCAAGAGTGAGAACGTCGGAACCCATGCTGGGATGGTGGAACGAGCTGGAGGCGCTCCAAGTGGTTGAAAAGATGCCTGTTGATGATTCGCTCCAGGGTGCGGCACAGGATAGATGTGATAGAAACTGGACGGTAACTGGATGTGTCGCTCGGTGACTTGCCCCTACCCTTAAAGACAGGAGTGACCAGGGCCTGTCGCCAGCCAATCCGGCAGGACAGCCTTGTCCAAAAGAGATTGGTAGATAGCCAGAAGGGATGGAAGAACGTAGGGTTGGATCATCTTGAGGAAGGTGGGAGGGATATCGTCGGAACCCAATTGGGCATTCTGCCCAATTGGGTTCTTCAATGGCTGCACTCCATCAATCAAGCTCCTCCAACAGCTATACTAGATTTTAGTTTGTAACAGCTATAAGGTTTAACATTGCTGGGTTTGATTTAATGAAAATTGTAATTGTGTTGCTAGCCTGGGGTCTTGTACGTGCACCACAGTTGCGATACACCAGCACATGCCAGTAAGACGCTTGTCCAGGTCAAAACAGGCAGAGCTAGGGTTAAACCCAGGATGCCCAAGTTCTGCAGCGCTAGCTTTTGCTTTACATGCTCAGAGCCACAGTGTGTTGACACACCCAGCAACCAACCCTTTCGTTTAACAATAGGGAAGTCTAGTGCAAACCTCTTGAGGACAAAGCGTTGGCAGTGTGGTCACGACGGTATCGCCTTTGTGGACAATTTACAATAAATGCCAAAGTGCTCGGTTTAACAAATGTAGTTCAGATTTTCTCTCGTGCATGTGTGCAAGCGCTAAAAAAAAAAATTGGGGTGTGTGTATGTTTATACAGCCTAGAACTTAATCTGCCTCAACGGGCGACGAGTCTCCCAGCTGTAGATGAGCAATTTAGCCAGTGCAGTACAACCGCTAGCCTGGGCAGTGGCAAATCCAAGGGGGGCGACGGGGGCGGCCGCCCCCACAAACAAAGTCGACCCCCCCTCCCTCCCCCTTCTCGGAGGGCAATTTGACATGGGTGGACCCCCTTGCACAAGAAAAAATGGGAGAATAGTATCCTTAAAATGTTCCGCCCCCCCCCCCCTCCCCCAAAAACGGAGTTCTGGAACCACCCCTGAGCCTGGGGTCTTTAACGTGCATCACGCGGTGGTGATACACGACCGCATGCAGTTACGATGCTCATCCAGATCGAAACGGGAACGGGCAGGGGTGGGGATTGAGCCCAGGATCCTGGGTTCTGCAGCGCGAGCTTTTGCTCCACGTGCTCCGAGCTGGTGTGCGCTAGCCCACTCGGCCACCGATCCCCCTGCAAGTGCTAACTAGTCCATTGGGCCTGTCTGGTGTTTGTACGGGTAGATACTGAGAAAGGAGATAAAGGCAGCTAGCTTTGCATCTACCCACCAATCATTCCAACCAGAGACCGGCTGTTCCAACATCTCTGCATGCTCTCATCTCCTTCCATATCACACTTCCACAAGTCGGGTTCATTTCTTGAAGCCCATACATTACCAGGTCAACTAGCAGCCAGTCGTCAATAATATAGATTTGTGTGAACGCCAGTTGAATTCAATGATACCTGTGCTGCAAAGAGGGGTATAGAACATGGCTCGACTGCTTTTAAAGGTTTTCTTTTTCATGCAACGAAAAAATTCATCACTGCCCCATTTGTTCAAAGTTTGTGACTATCGAAGTCCCACAGTGAAAATACTAAAGGCCAATGACGTTTTCACCTCAAACTTGACACAGCCACAATTCAAAACAAAAGTGTTGGAAGTTTGAACATATCTTATCTGTAGAGTCATCCTTGTATAACTCTAAAAACAATGCAAGTGCCGACATTGAACAATGTCGGCACAGTAATGCTGCTTGTTGCAAGAAAGGACTCTGGTTCGTAAAGCATTCTTGTAACGGACGGTAACTTTATTACTGAAATATCAATGAGTCGAACAAGTACCTTTAAAGATGTTAGACAGCAGTAAGGATTGCAGAATACAAAACATGCTCTTTATTGTAATACAGTACACAATGATGCTCCCAAAACAACCTATAATGAAAACGAAATGCGACTTAGGAGAGTCGAGAGGAAGACCCGTATAAAAATCCATTTAAAGCTCGCAGTTGTGTAGTAGCATGAGCAGACATTGCAGGCTCCTGGAAGCATCGTACTGGCGACTAGATGCAGAGCAGACATCAGTAGTCAGATACAACCTAAGAAAGACAGTGTGAAGGTGGAAAATAGAAAAACTGAAGTGGAGTGACCTCCTGTCCACCATGGCTTTTCCCGTGCGCGCCATTTTCCTTTTCGCACTGTCCTGCCAAGGCTGTATATGTTCCTTTCCAATCTATGCATAGGTTTGCATTTGGCTAGGCAAAGAGCGCAATTTTCTTCTCTAAGGTCGTAGCTTCTTTCTACACGTCCAGGAAGAACCAGTAGGGCGGTTAAATAGTAACGAGTAAAACAGTAGCAAAACGTATACATGAAAGAGCCAGACCAGAAAATATATACAACACCAGGATAAAACACATTGTGCATGCAACAGCATATTATTCTGCATGCCTGAAGCAAAACAATGCAAGATAGCTTTCTTTTTAAGTGATCAGTTTGTACTCATAGATTTTCACTCCATTTCCTCGGATTGCATGATAATATACTGCGTAGACTATGCATAGCGTTGCCGTGCTTTAAATGCACATGACCCAGAGTCAAGGAGTCGGGGAGTCGCAAATGAGCGATGAACCTGGAAAAAGAGGCTGCAATGTGGATTACTCGGCATTTTGGGGGAAAGAGATTTACTCCTCTTCGCTAGAACTGGAACTGCTGCTGCTACTCCAGCCTTTCCATCCGTGCTTGTGTTTGTGCTTGAACATTTTCTTGGCCTTGAGCTAGAATTGGAGATTGGCACTGAATCAGAACCATTACATGGCGAGATGAATTTAAGTAATTGTGAAACACGGGGAAAAAAATGTATTGAAAGTGATGTTTCTTTCCATGTGCCGGTCCTTTTCTTTTGCCGTTCAAGAGCAACCCCGTGCAGTTTATATTTATATTTTCTTGAATTGTTATAAAAATGTTAGCACACGCCTTTTTTTATTTGTAATGTAAATTTTTGGGCAAAAATTTCATTTCTTTGTCATGTGCAATATTCAGCTAAGCGTAATGGTTCAAAAGCTATGAAACGGTTTTGCATCCATGGAAATGTAGCAGCAGAGCAAGGTTAAGCTGAATGAACTGATCTCACCAGCCACTTTTTGTTTGTAATGCCGCTGCAGGCATGCGTCGTGGGAACTGTAGAGTTTCTGCACAATGCAGCACGAGCTGTCTAATGAACTGCCTCCTATGGACTACGGTTACTGACGGTGTCACGCTTGTGTGAAACGCTTAGAGAGATCGGTCTACTTTTAAGTTTTTCGTGAAATGATTTCCACAGTACAATCTATAACACTACGAAACCTAAAATAGGCTTAGCAAGATGGCACGGTGCGGGGAGAATGTTGCTTCCACTTGTAAGTTGTAACTTTGACCTGGAAAATTATTGTGCTGAAAGTTTTACCAAGCCAACCACATACAGTAATACCTCGTTAACTCGAACACGGCTATCTCGAAATAGTGGTTAAGTCGTAAAATTTCCTTGTCACGGAATGAGCTCCCATAGGCACAATGCATTTTGTCCTTGCTTATCTCGAAAGGTTTTCATGACGGACTTCGGATATTTGAATACTCGTCAGCGAAAATCGCAAAAAAAAAAACACACAATAAACAACAAAAACTGCCGAAAAAAAAAAAAAAAAAGTGTGCGGCGCGAAAAACAAAAGAAGACTAAAAATTGCGCATGAGAAAAAAAAAACAACGCGAAAGCGCAAGAAAACAATTAAAAAATTAACCGCAAGTGCGGTGTACGGAGACGCTTCATTTTTTTGTTGTTTGTTTTGTTTTTACAATTTCCATTTGGACAAGCTCATCGCTCGCAAGCCGGGATGCCTGGCGTTCGGTGCCCCCTTTCTCTTGAGCGTTTTGTTCCACTCCGTCTTTCGTTTTCTCTTTGCTCCTGGGTTCTTCCGTTTGCCTTCCCGGTCCGGTCGTTGGTCGTCGTGAGTCTCGTGTTTTTCAGAGGTGTCTCGTTCGTTTCGAGTGTTGCTGCTCTTTGTTGCTTGTCCGTCATTTGTTTACGGGTCTTTCGATCGTCTTGCGGCGCCACACGAGCAAGGGTGAAGTGTTCAATTTCGGTCATCGGTAGTGAATTCTCTGATGTTGTTGGCCCGTGACTCGATTGACCGTGAAGATGGCGGAGCCCAAACAGTGCAAATCACTGACGCTTGAGAGCAAAGTTTCTCTCATCAGAGAAGTTGATGTTGCCGCGATTGTTAGAATTTTCATTTAGAACATCGCGCGATCAGAGGTAAACGAATTTCGGTACTTTGCTTATCTCGAATTTTTTCACAGTTTTTATGACTTCGAGTTAACGAGGTATTACTCTATGTTAGGATTACAATTCCGCAAAAGGCGACAATTAGTACAAAACGACGACGGTCACGGAAACACCATAATCCCATTACGAGGACGAAGCATACTCACGGGATTAACCTTTTTGAGCAAGGCAGCGCCCGCAAGGGCTCCAGCGCCGACGGCCAATCCCTTGCCAAGGTTGCCGCTGATCGGGATCGGCAGGCTTGACTTGTGCTTGGGGTACCTGCCGTGGGACTGCATCCATTGCAATTTTAAGCGAGGTGCAACGAAATCATGAGGTGTTACAAGCTTCACTGATTCCTGAAACTCTTTAGAGTTTGCCAGCAGTTGCAATACAGTCTTGCACATTTTTTCAACATTTTTCTTTCAAGGCATTTCTTTAAATATCAGTTTCTACTAATCAGATCTTAAAGGGGCATTGCAACAATTTTCAGACTTTGGCCAATTAACTGCAGAAATTCATCTGTGTCACCTATAAAACGACAAACAGAAATCCGCAATTTCTTGCGAGCGCTAGTTCTTATTTTAAAAAATCAGCAGAACCCATCCTTTGGGAATGATTATCTACGTTAATGCGAATAGCATCAAACGGTGCGGAGTTATGCTGCGTTCGTCAGGTGGCCGGCACACTCTAGATACGCCAGCCCACTCTTGAGGCGATTCTAAATTTGTTGACACTTTCACAGCCCTGCGCACGATCTCCGCAGCCCAGCACGTGCGTTTGTGTCACTTAGGAAGGCAAGCAAAAGCACGCGCCATACGCACAAACACTCAAAATGGTACCGACCAGACTTTCTGGCGTCTCAGCTAGTCTCAACCAACAGTACTCTAAACGGTTGTTTATATCTTTACCATAGGACGCGCTTTACAGCGCTGTCACAGCTACCGGTGCGCGCGCGTTCCATGCACGAGGGTCTCATTCCGCTCTCGTGAGGCTGAGCACGGCCGTTACATCACCCTCTCCCGAGCGCGGGAGAGGGTGAGCTAGCGGCCGTGCTCAGCCTCACGCAGACGAATGGCCTCGTGCATGGAGCGCGCGCCACCGATAGCTGTGACAGCGCGTAAGCGCGTCCTATGATAAAGATATAAACAACCGTTTAGAGTGCGTTGAACGACTGCCTTCATAGCTCTGTGGTTAGCGCGTCTGCCTGCTGATCAAAGGGTCAACAATTCGAATCCCAGCCGGCGCCGGTCTTTTTTTTTATTTATTTATCGACCCGCGGCGTAAGAGGTTAGATAGCCAGATAGATAGATACATAAACGAAAAGTGCGTGAAGTAGCCAAAGAATGCTATTCGCATTAAAAAATGAAACAAATCGAAGGTCGAAGTGCCTCTCAACTCTCCACGCCGACTTTCGAGTGACGTACTCTGGGGTTTCACGTGGTTTTCCCTTGGGCCCTCTCTTCAAAGACCCCTGCCGCTTCCTCCGCGATTGTCGACTTTGAAAGGATTAGCCTCGTCGAAGGTCGCGGCGAGCGATGGACACAAAGGACGGTTCGCCACGGGGCTGACGGCGTGTGTAGCAGCGGAGGGGTACAGGCTTTGTTGACTTCCGCATATCCCCCAGAGACGCCGTCATTTTAGTTCCCGTAGCCGCCACAGGCGGCTGCAGATCGGCAAATAATTCGTTTTTTGCCTTGTGATTACGCAGCAGAATAGCAGTTTTTCGAGGAAAGGTGACGCGTTTTTGGTCACTTGGGCTTGTATAAACAATATAAAAAATGCAAACTGGAAATTCTTTCAACATGAAAACTGTTGCACTGCCCCTTTAACCAGAAGACAATATGGTTGATGATCTAAAGATGTTCCCAAATCATACTGCAATATTGTATGCTGAGGCTTTCAGCTACTTGCCTGGCTGCACAGACTCCCAGCTAACATGTGATGAAGGCAAAGTTTGGAAGAATGACACTGTCTCTACATAAACCAGGAGTCACAATTGCAGCTTCCAATGTTGTGCATGATCAATATGCTTTTAAGATCTACATGTAGAACGTAAATAACTCGCAGCACATGAGAATTAGTGTGCTATGAACAAAAACCCCTCACTCAAACAATGCAGAATAGCATAATACTGGGTGAAACAAGGAGACGGCAGGCTCTTTAAACCGACCGGAAAATTCGGTTTCTTAACCTATCGCGCTACGATTTTTTGCAGCGTTGCCCACAGATGGTGCATTTTTTTGTAAAATTTGCAAAGAGCGAACTTACCTGAGGAAAACGTAAAGAAAGAAAGGCTTAGCTCCTATGGAAACGCAGCGATGCCACCGGTCTTCAAACAACACGGCGCCGTTTCGCACGGGGAGACAAGAGATGGCGCAAGCGGTCGCGACGCCAAATGCCGCCAACGAACGAGCAGACGACGCCGAGAGCCGGCCGTCAGCTTTGCAGACAAGGAACTGCAGTTCCTTGTTGTTACCGCGCCTGTTTTTGTTTCTGCGACTGCCGCCGCCTGCGGAACGCGAGCCGCTTTTGAGTCGAAAGGATCGTCTGCTGAAGTGCCGGCTCTCGGCGCCGTATGCTCTGCTCGTTGGCGGCGTTCGTTGCGCCATCTCTTGTCTCCCGTGCGAAACGGCGCCGTGTTGTTTGAAGACCGGTGGCATCGCTGCGTTTCCATAGGAGCTAAGCCTTTTCTTTCTTTACTTTTTCCTCAGGTAAATTCGCTCTTTGCAACTTTTACAAAAAAAATGCACCACCTGTGGGCAACGCTGCACAAAGTCGTAGCGCGATAGGTTAAGAAACCGAATTTTCCGGTCGATTTAAAGAGCCTGCCATCTCCTTGTTTCACCCAGTAGAAGAATACCTAGAATGTCAACATGAGACACTGCTGTTGAAAGACATTAATTAATGGGGAATTGCCTCGGTGGATTTAGAGCAGTTTTGGAGCGCTTTCTTGTTAGTATTTTTTTGCTTGTGCAGGCACATGCTCGAATTTACTGCACTAAAGGTGCGAACATGGAGCACTTTTGGATCACTCCAAATGCACCAAGAGAATTTCCCACAAATTTCACTATCAATCAAAGGTAAGTAGTGTGAGGAAATTACTGTGAAAGAGAAATTGTTTAAAAGCTGCTGCAGTTTTTTATTGTGCAATTAGCACAAATAAAATGACGCCATCTTCCATTCAAATTACAATTCGAGATTAGGCTCTGGTGAGGCGTGGTGAGAATCTCGCAGCGCAGGATTTGCGTGTAGTGGCGGCCAAGGAATGCTAATACGCAACATTCCACTCGAGCCGAGGTGTACAACCATAGTAAAGAATTCAGTGTTGATAGCAAGGACGCAGACAACAGAGTATGTCGCACGCTCGTCGAGTCTATTGGGAGATGTCGCCACGAGGTGCGCTGGCACCAAGTCGGTCGTCTGCAAACACGCCCGCCGTTAACTTTAGAAAGTTTTTTGGTCTCATTTTTTTTCAGAAAGAGAACTGCACCTTGATATTTCACAAGGTGAATCTGACCACCTCAATGCCCGTTTGGTGAAAGTTCGAGCTTTCTATGTGTAGGCACCGAATTTTACGGCCCGTCTCGCAGCGTAAGATCTGCAAGACGCACCCTATACATATTTATCTCGAACATTGACTTCTTTAACAAAACACCATTTTCCGACAAAAACCATTTGTTCCCCATTTCCCAACAAATGGCTCTTCGCTGGAGTGACTTGAACTGCTCGACATATGAGGTGATTTACTTCTAACCCCTTCGTGCAATTAGGAATTAATGAAGCCGAAGCGGGGAGCACCGAAAGACACAGTATCTCGAGTGTTGAGATGTGAGCGACGGTTTTAGTCTACAAAAACGACCGCCAAGGCAGTCGCCCGTCAAACAACCTTGGGGTGGAGTACCGAGGAGAGAGCTGCTCCGGTCACTGCCGAGCCCAGACCTGACCTATGGCCCCCCTGGCATGTACACACAGACAGACAGACACAAGGGTGAAATCGAGAAGGAAAGATAGGTATACAACTGGTACTGTTTCGGCATGTCTGTGGGGAGGGGGATTCTTCCGAGTATTGGGTTTTCCCCTTCACACATGTTTCGTAATTGGGCTGCCTAGTAAGCGACATACCCTCCAATCCTCTAATTGCTCAAGAAGTACCATACATGGCACGTGCAACCTAACATTGCAAATGAATCTGTTAGTTGAAGTGCTGTTTTTGGGTCAAAAAGTAAAAAAACGTATAGCTCCAAACATGCCCGATTAAAACCCCTAGGCTTAATGGTCAATAAAATTGCCTGTGTGTCTTTCAAGTTCTTGGAATGCAATAGGAGAGAACGGAAGCCATTACTAAAATTACAATATATAATAATTGAGATAGCTGATTCTTACAGTAAAAGTTACAACTCTTTAAGCATAAAAAGTAAACTGATTTGACTGTAAAAGTTATGACTCTTTGCCTTAAATGTTACAACTCCTTAAAACATAATATTTACAACTGACTTCATGACTTGCCTTACACTTTGCATGCGATGGCTATGAATTTGTGCGTTTCGGGATAAGATCTGAGTGGACACCTACAGGTTTCTGGGACAAGATCTGAGTGGACACCCACAGGCTTCCGGGACATTTAGCTTGCGGCTTCGACTTGTACTTGAGACACTTTGCACAAGGCTGGGGCAAAGAAGATACATGGAACGAGGAAGGGATAGGGTCCAATTACCATCCCGTGCTTAAGAAGAGAGCCACCGGCTAAAGCTGCTGCTCCAGCCGCCAATCCGGCCCCCAAGCCGGTTCCCATACCGAGCCCGGAGTGCTGCTTGTGTGGGTCCCCTGGATGCGGCTACGAAGCCAGCCAGAAGCCGAGACGAGGTGAATAGGGGGAGGACGCTCAGGGAAGACGATCACAACACTGACACACACAGACATTACAGTGACCACAAAAAGATATGATGTTTTCTAGTTATGAAAAATGGGTATACGGTAGCTTCAAAACAATGAAAATTTAAACTTGGTGTGGTACCCCTGTGATATGAACTTGCACTACTCTTCTGCACGAATAATTTTAAAAAAGCTGTTTTTTAAATAAATTATTTTTCTCGTAAAATGCAATCAGACTAGCAAAAGAAAGAATTCTCGACAGGACTAAAAAGAAATCTACTCAAGTTATAAAATTACACTTAAGTGGAAAAAGACCAACATTTCATGGTTCAGTAAAGTAAATATTGATTTTATACGTCAACAACCAGTAAACCCACAAAAACAAAATTGTCACTCCATGGTGAAGTGAATAAAGTGAGCAGCACTTGCAGGCTCACAAAAAGTAAATAATTTTCCTCCTGAAGGAGTAAGCATCACTTTTATGTGTAAGAAAAGAGAAACATAGAATAAATTTAATCCTTCCTGGCTAGGTGGAGTAAATATAAAGTAAAAAGAGTTTTCTATCTCAAAAGGAGTAACACAGAGTAAACATTGTTCTCTTTCCATCATCATCTCTCTTTCCGAAGAAAAATATCTCGTCTATGTTTATTTCACAAGATTTATTACTCTAACCCCACTCTCCGTCAATCATTGTTTCTAGAACCATCGTACATATCATCACGTGTAGACCATGACCTAAAGGTAGGGATTCCCCATTGCAGCACCTCCACTTTTAATGCCTCTTTTCTACCCCAGACCTCCATTGATTGGAATCGCCTTCCCGCACATATAGTCTCGATAACTAACACTGTTGATTTTAAAAATGTTATTACCAACTTTTTAACAGATGTTGCGTAGCGCGTGTTTTTTGTGTTTTTGTTTTGCTTCACGCAACTATGTTACTTTTATGTGTTAACCGCCCACTCCCCTCTGTAATGCCTTCGGGCCCTGAGGGAATAATAAATGAAATGAAATGAAAATGCCCTTTGGAAAATAAAGAGCTGGAGTAAATACAGATTTCTGCATCAAGACAAGTGCACACTTTGTGCATTTACTCTGTGTGTTTGTTCCTTTTGAGTAAGCACTGCTCTTTACGCTTCGATGAGGTAAATAAGCTGAGAAAGCAGACGGAGTAAATGGCAACCTTGCGCCACTCACCACAAAATGTGTCCCGACAGCCTGTCCCGGATATGCCGCTCCTGGTGGCGGATACTGACCGGCCGGATATGCTCCCCCAGGGTACCCGCCTCCAGGGTACCCGCCCCCGAGTAGCCCCCTGCGGGGTAACCGGGCTGGGACGGATATGGCTGTGCGGGGTACGGCTGCGCTGGTGGATACTGCGCGCCGTGCCCCAAGTTCCCGTACGGCGAAACCCGGCCCGACACCGGGACGGGCATCGGCATCGGCATAGCCGTGTCACCACCCAGCGGTGGATACAAGGGTCCAGGTGGCGGTGCCTGCAATGAGAGGGTCTCGAATTTAGACACTGTACATGTTTGCGTAATGCAGTGGCCAAGAGTGGCCTGGCCCGTGGCCAGTACATTTATTACGGCTTTCTATAACGAGCATGGAAGCTTCTTAACTGTCCACATGCCAACATTTTTGTCAATAGATGTGCACCCCATGCTGGTCCTTTTTTGTATCCTGAATGCAAAGTTTGGTTCCAATTAGCATGCTTTATAAAGTTTATTTACTTATTGAAGATACACTCATTTATGCGCATGAAGTTAATCGGCGTCTGCATGTCTCTAACTTAATACATTTTTATTGTGAGGTACCCTTCAAAAGATAGCTATACAAAGTTGCACCTCACTCTCGCACACCGAGGCCACCCTTCTTGAGCAGCCTTTCAGGCGGCAACGACTTGACATCGTTTTCACTCGGAACTGTAACTTCCTCCTTTTCACAAACACCGGAATCCAATCATATCTTTTGAGTCTAGGTGTTCGTCATGAAGTGTTCACCATATCCAAACAATAGATATGAAGACTGAAATGGAACTCGCCTAAACCCAACTTTCCACGCGCCGTCAACAGGTGACATTGCAAAACAAAATTTCATTGCTCATTCATAGATGATGCTCGTTGTCAAAAACAAGCAAAAAGCTAGCCCAAGTTTAGTCGGGAGTGACGGAGGAAACTTGTGACAGGCGGGGCACAGTGCTCAAAAAGTGAAGTGCAAGGTTTTTGCATCTGCAAGTTGTAAGATGATCAATTGCAGTGAAAAAAAAAAAAAAAAATAAAACTTCCCATCTGGGACAGACTTGCACTATACACAGCTTGTGAGACGTCGGGTGTACGAAGGATGCACACCACTGGTTGCGTGCTTTGTATTCTACTTGGAGATCTGTCGGTCTTAGAAGGTCTCTATGAATCTGGGATTGAAATTACTGCCCAAGGCGTCTTTGTAAGAATCGACTGAAAGTCTCACCGAAGACTGGACGGAGCCCTCGAAGTGAAGCATGCCAACAGAGACCTCGCCGTCGATGGCGACGTGCGTGACCCGGTGGACGGGAAGCCGATGTCGAAACTCCGCATAGTGGGCACCGTTGATGGCAATCTGAGTACAATGTGAAAAAGCAAAACGGTTGCTGTAAAACTAGGGTGGTAACGGTGATTATCGGCCGTGCTGTGACCAGGCGTTCAAAAATCGCTTTTAGAGGTAACCAGCACTGACACAGGCCTGTACCCACTAACCGAGCTGAACTAACTCGTTGCCAGATGAACGTCGTCCTCTTTTCGTTCATCCTGCATGCGTCAAACGAATGGAACCATCTTCCCACAGATATCGCATCTATATCCGATCGTACATGCTATTCCGACAATCTTCATTGACGTTTTTTGCATGATACGTCTGCACGATTCTCTCGCTTTATCTTACTCTGTTTGTGCAAGACGTCATTTTCTTCTTTCAAATTATTGTGCACATTTAGTGTTCAGATACTTTGCCGCATCTCTTTGTTGTCTTTCGTCGTTTTCATGTTTTCTTTCTGCCTATGGTTGAAGCACTGTAGGTGCTTCAACGCTTGAAGGTATGTAAAATAAATAATAAAAAGATTAATAAACATGGTTTTATGAAATTTTTGAAACTAACCTCGTATTCAACTCAAGAGCCGTAATACAAAAAAAAGTCCGGCTCCTCGCAGAGCATGGCTAATTTCCGCTTGTTATGTAGAGAATTAGGATATACAAAGGTGCACTTTGGATTAGACATATGTTCGTGCACTTTGGATTAGACATATGTTATCTTAACGAGACGTACACGCTTCGAAATGCCAAAAGCGTCGCATCTTCCTCCAAAAACCAAATTTTGTAAGAACTACTTCGCACGGCATACGCACAATGTGCAAAACTTCCTCTTTTTCCTGAGGTGAAAACGAGCATAGATGCTCGCACCTGAAACGACAAAGTGCACAAAGCCTTTTCGCGGATCAGCGCAGCGGCAAGGCATATATGGCTTACAAGGAACATTTTCGTCTCATGCCGACCACCGTACCAGAGGCACGTTCTAAATTTACTTCGCCGCGTTTTCGGCGGCAACCCTCCAGAACGAGCGCGCCGTTGTGTTAATGCCATCAAATGTGGCTTTTGAAACCAACCACGTTTCATATATTGAAGCAGTAGTTCCAGGACTATCGATAAATGGGGCCAGCGCATTTTCTCGTGACGAGCGACCACTATCATGATGCAACCGACCACACTCAGGCGTGAACATGTAAACCGGCCCCGAGGTGAAGCGGAGAGCAGATCTATCGCGCGAACTCCGCGCACCGACCTTGTAGTGGTCGTGTTCAACCAGGACGAGTATCTCGAAGCCCTGGCCCGCCACCAGGGGAAGGGGTCGCCATGGGACTCCTCGGGACCCCACTGCTGCTGCTGGATCGAGTTGCGCACCACCCGGGGCGGCGGCGAGAACACGGGACTCAGGTGCAGCGCTATGTCGTCCCGCGGGTGCATGTTGGGACCGCACTGAAGGTTGATGGCAAAGCTGCGGGGCACAGCGCAGAAACAAGGCTCAGCTGCATTCTAAGGCCCGCTTCAGACGGGGCAACTTTCTCAGCAATTTCGGGGTTACTGGCGGGTTGTTCCCAAGCTTTCCCTAAATCTACACGAATTGCTGAGATCAGGTCCGGCTTGAAACAAGCGAGCAACTTGCAGCAATTCGAAGACGTTTGAAGCGGCAGCAGCCAATCAGGGACACAATATTTTCCTGTGATACCCCGTGCCGGTGATGATGACAACTAAACACTTTGTTCTGGTTTAAAGTTTATAGTTTTTTTGGAAATAAACCGTTTCAGAAAGATGAGTTAGTACTCTCAATGCCAGTTAGTATTCTCAACAAAGCTATAAAAACATGTTTATAGCGCGTAACTGTGTGTCTAAACAGTGCAAGAAAAATGAAATGTAATGATGATGATAGCAAATTGCAGCAATTGGTTGCTGCGTGTGACACGGGAGGCCCGTGTTGCTGGTGGTGCTACGTCAAGTTGCTGGGAGAAATTGCCCCGTCTGAAGCGGGCCTAAGAGTCGATCTAGAGGCCTCGTTCCGTGGAATCGATTTTCTAGATCCTTTGGAACAACGACCCCAAAGAGTTTACAGGATTTTTTAAATTATAAAGTAGCTTCTTCTTTATAATAATGTGCAAGTTTTTCAGGAATAACGACCACTATTTTTCACAAATATATCAGTATGTCAAAATGTTGCTGGTGTGTACTAACTACTTCGCATATCCGTACCCTAAGATAGCAATTTACAAGAAAGATATTATGATAATGCAATTAATGCAAAGGTGCAAGAGAGCTGAACAAGAATAAAGATAATAATTCCTGGAAAAGGGATTATTATCGTTATTAAGAAAGATATGCCACAACAAGGCAACATTTCATTTTAAGCATTTGTTTGCATAACGAGTATGTTGACAATGATTGCTCTAGACATAAGTCACTGCAAGCATCTGCTTCATCGTGCAGTGCATGCAAAGCTTTGCCAGTGCCAATTTGAGTATTCTTGACAGATAGCAAAGGTTCCGTACATACCATCTCGCTGTCGCATGAGGAGTTCCTTGAACTCGAAGCAAAGCTCCCACGCTGAGAACGCCACCAGGAACGGGTCCCACATATGGAATACTCTAAAAAACAAAAAAAAACAAAAATTGACAAATTTTTTTAGCCTACAAAAAAAAAGGGTACAAGCCAGGATAAATATACGGTAAATTTACCTAAGACTCGGTTTTTCTATGCGGAGAGCAAGTTCGTCTGCTTCTTTTGCAGGGGTTGTTGACATCCAGAACGCCGAGCGCTGATTGGCTCTAATTGAAGGATCATGAGGAGACCTCAAGGCAGCCTGCTTTGAGGTCTACCCACTGTTCTTCAATCAGAGCCAATCAGAGCTTCGGCGTTCTGACGTCGCCACAACCCCTGCAAAAGAACAGACGAACTTGCGCTCCACATACGCCACAAACATGGAGAAGTCTCTATGTTTGTGTCATTTTTTAGAGAATGTTTTTCAATCTTGGATAAATTCCCGATTTGACATTTGACACACCGGTTTCAGTCAGATGCAATCTCGAGGAATAGTGAGTATTTTTTGTCCTGAGAGTGTATAAGTTGGTAATTATATATATATGCACAATTACGTTCACTTTGAGTGATTAACATGACTAAACAACTGACGTCGTACCTAAAAAAAAAAAAAAACAGCAGTACAATGCGGGTTTTCAAGCACAAAAGGAATGTGGGGTGCAAGTTCGTCTGCTCCGTTCGTAGGGGTTGTGGTGACGTCAGAAAGACGCCGAGCCCTGATTGGCTCTGATCGAAGGATAGCGGGTAGAACTCGATGAGCTGCCTCGAGGTCTACCCGCTATCTAGCTTCGATCAGAGCCAATCAGAGCTCGGCGTTCTGACGTCACCACCGCAAAAGAAGCAGACGAACTTGCGCTTCGTATAACCCCAGGCTTTCATAAAGTATCACCGGCGAATCGGGGGTTTTGATCGGGCTGCCACCCATCTAAAAGATAAGATCGTATTTGGTTCCCCACACACATGCCGTGCCTAGCCACGCTTCGGCGACATTTTATGATTCAGGTAGACCTAACAGAAAGATCCATCGAATGATTCGTTACTCGTCGTTCATGCAATAGCTCGCAAGAGCCGCAAAAACCTACACGTCACGCTACGCTCATTCAAGCATTCGCTCAAGCCAGTACAAGCTGCGACATCGCCCAAACCCAAATTAGGAGAGTCAGTAGTGGCGGCACGAGAATTCGCCGGGCGGCGTCCCGTACTCACTTACGGGATTGTACAACGGAGGGTTCATGATGAGTTTCCGGAATCTACTTCAGCTTCCGACAGGTGTGAGTACGTTTGGCCGTCCGCAACCGTGCATAACTACGACAAAATCATAACGAAATAACGAAACCAAGCGAGGTGCGAAATCACTTCCGCCCACGGTTTGTAAACGTTGCCAGATTGGCATAGCAAGAACATGTCGGTGCTTAGCGAAACAAGCTGTTTAATTTATATTATTTTGTTTGAAGTATAACTTATCTGTAGCGATTTAAGTAGTAATTCGCATGTTAATCTATAAATGTTATAGCAAGAAAGATTTTCAACTAAAAATAAAGACAGATAAAAGACAGGAGAGTGACAGGAGGAGGTCAGTTTCGCTTTCGCGTCGTCTGCTACCGCCACTTGTGCTAGCAGACGAGCGCTGGATTCTCGTTACGTTATAAAATAAAGCATTCACGTTGCTTTACTGTTATTTGGTTTTATCGACGAGAAGTGACCATCCCTTCGGACGGAAAAATGTATACGCAGGTCAGAGCATGCAGACAAAATCTGATATCTATTTTTCATGCCTTCATGCCTTGCACCGCATGAGTCGAATACATTGAGGAAATACACAGCAGTAACGCAATTTTTCAATACCCCCCTTTCTCTCTCTCTCTTCTTTCTCTTTTTTTTATCACATTTTGTCTTGTTTTGTTGTTTTCAAAAACTGTATTTGAGGATTCGGAATTGCAAATTTAATCACAGACATAGGCGTGCGCACAGGGGGGGCAGGGGGGGGGGGGGGCGGCCGCCCCCTCTAATCATCAAGGAATCATCTAGGGTTAGGGCAGTTAGGGGGGGGGGGCGCAAAGTTGGCCCGACACAAGCCGCGACTGCGCCGGCGGTAAGGTTTCTTTTTCGACGGCATAAATCACCGACGGGGGGCGCTCTGGGGAAACCTCGCCCCCCTAATGAAAAATCCTGCGCACGCCTATGATCACAGAATACAATGTTGGGTTAGTTCTGCCATGGGCTATGGTTCTGCCTGATGTCCGATCAGATAAAGCTATCAGATGGTCATAATTACAAAGGACCTCAAGACCTAGGCAAGAAAACAGCAAACGGAATTTATTGTGATCCTATTCCATTTGCACCAGCTCGTTTGCGTCCCTAGTGTTTGTATCAGATAGTGTTATTAACTTTCATTTTGGCACTACGTTCACTCTCAGAACAATTCGATGTTTAATGAAGACCGTACAAATAATTATCAGTTCATGTTGAGTACCGCCTTTCAACGGTAGGGTGATTTCATTTACTTGGTTTTCTAGCTTTTATTGTACTCTCGGAATTGTTTTAGTATGTTAAATAAACGATATAACAAACAACTTCCGAAAATGTGAAAAAAAATTATAATCTTCCATATTTCTTGATCAACTTTTTCACTCACACAAACACACAGAAAAGAATAAATCTTATGTCAGACCTCGTGTTAGTAAAATTCCATTGCAAAAAAAAAAAAAAAAGGAAGTTATGGTCACTACAATTCTGTGAAAATCATACTGAGGGTTGTATTAAGTTTAATCACAATTTTTTGCGGTAATTTTGTGAAATTTGTGATATGAACGCGTTAAAAAATTTAATTCACTCCAAGGAACAAGCTGAAAATTAAAAAAAAAGATCAAAAGTGTGGTCATGTATTTGAATTTTTAACTGCTAAACATGACGCAAATCTAAAAAAAAAGAGCTAGATTTTTTTAAAAGAAAATTATTTTTCCATTAAAATTCCGAAATAAATTATCTATGACTAAACTGCCGCCCATGTGTATTTGGTATTGCCACAAGGATAGCGGCGGATATATCTGCCTCTCACTGGTTTCGATGGCAAATCTGTTTACGGTACAGACAATGAAGGGTGAGACAATCTCGTCTGCTAGATAACGGCTCGACGACGTCCGCTTATGAAAATCGTATCAACCAGTGAGAATTCGACAGGATTTCTTCGTGGTGTTATCGTACACCACACATCCCCGGCCCTTTCATTGTAATTCAGCTGTCAGTTCTGGCAAATATCAGCCCCATACAGGTCGGGGTGTCAAACACGCGGCCCGCGGGCCGTATGCGGCCCGCAAGCATTCCGCGGCTGCGAGCTCCCGTTCATATGCCTCGAGTGTCACATGCGCCATGAATAATAGTTTTATATCGTCAATTTATTTCCGCTCAAAAAGGAACTCGGCGCTTCTGTAACGTGTTCCCGCATTTTGCACTATTCTGCTTATCTTTTGAACGGAGTATTGCTTCGCCTAAATATCGGCTTCTCATTCTTTTCTTGTCCAAATCAACCGGAATGGCAATACCACCACTAGGTAAACAAGCGCGAGCTCTTTGCCCAGGGAGGCCCCCCGGCAGCACAAACTCTTGATCAGAAGAAACTGCCAAAAATAAAGCTATAAACTCGGTCTTCAGCTGCCATACAAAAACTTTAAAATGAAAAAAAAAAAAATCTTATATTGCTGCTATAAAAATCGCTAGGAAAATAGAAACTGCCATATGAAGAGACATTTTTATATGCCTGTTGAGCATAAGAAACTGTTTGACAAGGCAACGACGATGGGCTTGCTCTCGCTCTATTAGGACTGCCAGCTGTGGTGTGCCGGTGTTTTAAATCTTCTTATGACATCGGGGGGGGGGGGGGGGGGGCAAAGTAGTCGTACATATGCAAATGAAAGCTAAAGACGGCAAAACTGGAAGCTTACAAAAAGCAGACAGCACAAGGTTCCTCGTCAAGGAAACCTTTAGGGTATCGCTGGGACAGGGTTGCTTTGCAAAGGAAAACACGACTGCTGTTTTTTCTTTATATCTTTGTCCCCAAATATCGAAATATTGCCGCCCCCCCCCTCCCTCTTTGGCCCTCGTCCTTTCGGGGTGTGGGCTATCTGGCCCTAAACTCGAATTAGTTTTAGACCACTGGAATATAGTGTTTCACCAACGACTGAAAATGATCATAAAAAAGGGGTACAAATGATTTTTTTTCGAGATAATGTTTTCTACTGCGGTGGACAAATCAGGGTACGATTTAAAAGAAATAATGTGTAATTTAATTGCTTAAAATTCATTCGTTAACTTTTTTTATTTCTTTCAATATTTCAAAAGAGCTTCCGGAAGCTGCGCTCCCAAGACGTCAGAAAGTGAGGCGCGCCTTCTTTACGACCACATGACCCTCGACCAATCGATCATTCCCTCAATCAATCTTTATTCATCTTCAGTAAACACCCAAAGCACCGCATACTGCACCTGCATTACGTAACGTGACGCAGTGAGATCAGTCTGTCTACGATCAGTTCCACGCTCCGGCTGCGCAGGCTGACGTCGCTAACGGCGCGGTGCAGAATTTCGCTGGAATTCCAACATAATCTATGGCATATGTTGAGGACGGGAGACGATCCCTCTAATTAGAAAGTGGCAGCTAAGGCGAATATTCCAAAGCTTAATTTGTAAATCTTACGTAATTAATTTTGCTAATTATCACTTTATACTCGTAACATATATAATGTCCACCGCGAAAGGAATCGATTCTACATTTGAAGCGCCTTTTTTTCTTCTCTGAATTAATTTTAGTTATTGCTGAAACACCCTGACGTACAGTGCGTACATAAAGTCATCTGCCCGGTGGAGCTAGGGGCTTATGGGGCTGAAGTCTTATAAGCCCCTCCTTTGGCTACGTCACTGGCTTGAGGCGTGTTTCCTCCTTGTATGACGGTCCTGTCGCATAGGTCATACAAAAACTCCTGTAGACATATTGAAGTTAAAAAAGCAAGTAGGCAGGCGAGCTGGTTAAGGATAGACATAGTAACCCTGAAGCGAGGGGACAAAAAAAAGGACGGACAGACACGAAACTCCATTCGTGTCTGTCTGTTCGTCCTTTTAATGTGAAAGCATTAACTGTCCAATGGAGCGAACCGGCATTATCAGCTTTTGAAGCCGCGCCAAACGGCACCTAAATTCCCCTGTCCCATGGAGCAAAGCCTGTAGTCGTAGCAGCGAATTGATGATAAACGCCCATCGGCTGGCGCGCGGCATAGTTCGAAGGAACGCCACCCCACACTCCATGGCGCTGCGGCCCCCGCCGAGAGGAGCAGAAACAGCTGCTGCGCCGGGAGGATCAGAAGCGGCCGCGGCGCAAAGAGCGACATTCATGCTTACGCATTCACAACTCGTAACAAGTGCGTAAGTGTCCTAGGAATTTCGTCCCCTCGCTCCAGATTGACCATATGTCTGTGTAGACATATGTTATAAGCAGGTATGAAGCAGACAGTGGCGTAGCCAGAAAATACTTTAGGGGGTGTTTAAAGGTGCTGGTGCAATCACACACACACACACAAAAAAAAAACATATATATGTATATAGTATAATAAAGCAAAATTTCGGGGAATGTTTTGACACCTGAACCCCCCCCCCCCCCCCCTGGCTACGCGCCTGGAAGCAGATATACTTGGAACATATGCTTCACAATTCTGCCATCGTGCTGCGAACAACGTATATAACATGTGGAATACGATACTGTGTGTCGTCTCCGTGTTATCAGTTAAGTGATTGTCGGACTTTGTATTCTCCCTTATTGTGTTTCAGCTGCTCCTCACAAAAAAAGTATTTTCCTTTTTTTTTCTTTTCGGGAGATGACTTTTGGACAAATCTCGGTGAAATTCCACCGTCATGTCAGTCTATTCGTCGAAGGCACAAAGCCTGATTCCCATGGGGCGAATTTTCTTGCGATTACGCAGCTGCGGCGTTGAGCGTACACCGCAGCCTCCACCACGCTCTTTTTGCCGCACGAGCGACGTCGCCACTGCGAACGAAATCGCAAGTAAAATCGCACCATGTGAAAGTCAATGATTTTATTAGACGTTTTGGTCGACAACTTCTCTCTTCATCGTACACTGATATTGTCTAAAATATATTGTGTCGCTGACAGTCACGTAATTAAAAATGAATGCATCATAAATATTGTGCTCCGTGTAATTTTTTTAATCAGTAAAAGCGCTTCCCTCGTGCTATTTTTTCATGGTTAGTGAATTACGTTTTTCATATCGGATATTTATTCGATACATTCATTCCATCGACAGCTCAGTGGAAGAATAGTACGCTTGTACTGCGCTAACTCGTAATCGTCGGACGGATATCAGACACACTCGAGATACCGACACAGCAGGGAACAAAGATCAACGTCATAGTCGCTTCATCATAACAAAAGCGCGTGCCTTTCACGGTGGAAAAAAGCAACGATAAAGTTCTTGAAGGTTGACTGGGAACACACAAACACACGTCTGCTCAAAAACAATGCATATTCGAACTTCTTTTTTTTTTTTACTTTTTTCAGAACGTTTGGTACGACAAGATGAGGGGGGGGGGCGACTTTTATTGATTGTATTTAATAGGTATGCTCCAAGCACTAACTCACACTGCAAACATCTTTTAAAAAGTTCAGTTTCCCTGAACCACCACGCATCCCTATTTTGCCACTTCGAAGTTCGAACAATCCCGTTACGAATTGGTTTCCGCTCGCATCACTATGTCTTTAAATTTTAGAACAATAAAACGACGGTAAACTCGAACAAACACTCGAGGACTTGCCGATAAACCACAAAGGACGTTGTCTGCTATCGTCGAGGATCTGTAATCACTGTAATCAGCACGTGGCTAACTTCCGCTCTCCTCATTGGCTCTTTCGGGCGCGCAACGCCTGACGGTGCCAAAACAACACAATAAAAGGCATCCAAACACACTCTTGGGAAGATAGTGCAGTCTCAGTCTCATCGTCTGTTCCTATACGGTGCTCTCTTCGTTTTGCTTTTTCACGCCATAATGACAGATCACGTCTATCATACCCGGTCGTTGGGAATCGGTAGCGAAGGTATCCCGGACCAGTACGCCGACGGCAGAGCGGCTAAGGTATGGGAGGTCTACATCGGAGAAAGAAACAAGAGGACGGACCACTACAAAACCTTCCTGACGGAGAAACTCCAAACTCTGCAATGTCATTGTCTCCTGGACGTCGCTTGCGGAACTGGGTAAGCGCGTTCGTTCAAACAACTCTGCTGTGTATATAGTTGATACTTTGTCGAGTTTTTTCTCTCAATCATTTAGGTTTCTGCTTATAATGTCCAAATGGTTGCCTGATGGCTTATTGCTGTCTTGCATGTCCCAGCTTGTGACAGTTCTGTCACAATGGGGCAGGGGCCTGTACTAATTTCTTTTTCGCATGCTCGCATCAACTTTATCCTTCTCCTGGAAGAAGTTGCCTGTTGGCTTATTGGTGTCTTAGTATGCCCCAGCTTGTGACAGTTCTGTCACAATGGGGCAGGGGCCTGTACTAATTTCTTTTTCGCATGCTCCAGCATCGACTCTATCCTTCTCCTGGAAGAAGTTGCCTGTTGGCTTATTGCTGTCTTGTATGCCCCAGCTTGTGACAGTTCTGTCACAATGGGGCGGGGGCCTGTACTAATTTCTTTTTCGCATGCTCCAGCATCGACTCTATCCTTCTCCTTGAAGAAGGCTTCCAGGTGACCAGTGTGGACGCCAGCGACCGTATGCTCAAGTACGCGCTGAGGACCCGATGGAACCGCAGAAACGAAAAGGCCTTCAACGAGTGGGGTACGTACGTCCAGGATAGCGGAGTAAACAGATGCCTTCTGCTCCGATAAGTGTTTTGATTAGCGACGAAGAGGTGTCGAAGTCGAAGTGTTTGTTACGTGTCTCGCCGGCGGAGGTACTGCTCTTTTTTTTCTGACTGCCAACTATGGCCACTACAATCGCGTGACTTTTTAATTTAGTTCTTCAACGTAAGGCGTTATCTAGCACGAATTGTCACCTTTTACTACTCACGCTCGTTGCTTTTTACATATTTCGTAACTAGACTATTGTTCCATACCTTTTTTTGTTTTTTAGCCGACGAAATTACGGTGAAACGGAACAAAGGAATACCACATGCAGTCCTTAGATAGGCGGCCAGAAATTAGCTTTTTTTCGCGATCAAATACTTGAGTGGTGTCTATGGCAAGCGAAAATTCCCAACAGAAAAGTGTTTTTTTAATTAATTTTCATATTTGGATAATGAAGCAATGGAGCTACGCAACATCGATGCCGCACAACATAGACCAAAAGTTTGAGGTTCGTCTGCAACAGAACCTAGCCCCAAATTTTTAGTTTCGGTTTCACGCGCTTTCGGTTTAGGGGAAAAAAATATATAATATAACATTTATAACTATTAGGCTAGTCAGTTGACTTGCCTCGGGATGATAATTGATAATTACATATCCGAGTACAGTGAAGGCTGAACTGCATGTAAGCGATTTCGCGAGTGATGAGACGAGCGACGGCGAGAAGCGACGAGAGTCAACGGCAAGCGGGGATTTCTCACTGTCGCTCGTCATGTCGCTCGGTTTTTGGATTTCTAGTAAACGTCGCTCATCGCCTTGGTCGCTTGCTGCTCCTGTCGCTTTCATGCGGTTTGCGTCGCCGCGCGACTGACCGAGCGACAGCGAAGCGGGTCGCCGTCGCTTTTCTCGTCGCTCGCCAAATCGCTTACATGCGACACCACAACTGCTTTCGGTCACATTTTCCGTTTCTTTATAAATACACCAGTTCCGTGCGTGCCCCCCATCCTGCTTTAAAAGTGTGCTTTCCTGCTAAGCCTACGCGGCTGCGATATTTGTACTTTACGAAGTGTTGATCGCCGTGGAGAACAAACACCCGCAAAAGTGAGCTCCGCTGGTGTTGCTTCCCCGCAATGCGCCAGTGCTCGGTAAAAAGCGCACTCAACGGGGCTGACCGGCCGCTATCAAGTTCAACACTTCGACAGATACGAATATCGCATTTCATCTCGAAGCGAATACCGAATAGCGTATTATTCTAAACTTCGAATATTCAGTAAAGTTGACATTTGGGCTAGTTGGTAGTCTAACATATTGAGGTATTTAGCGCACAAGGTAAGGAGGAGGACAGGACTCTTTTCTGTCCTGTCCTTCTTCTCCTTACCTTGTGCGCTAAATACCTCAATATCTTCGAATATTCGCACAATCCTATGAAGTACAGGTTCATTGAATAGACTTTGAATATGAGCTTTCGTTACCTATACCATATCTGCAGTGATCGAAGAGGCAAACTGGCTGACGCTCCCCGATGACCTGGTGAAGCCCGAGACCGGTTTTGACGCGGTCATCTGTCTCGGCAACTCGTTCAGCCATTTACCGGACGTCGCCGGGGACGGCAGCATCCACCGGAAAGCCATCGCCAACTTCAGGGAGATGATCAAGCCCGGAGGCTTTCTGATCATCGACCACCGCAACTACGACCACATCCTCGACCACGGAACGACGCCGACGCACAGCATCTACTACAACGTACGACGCTCACCCATCTATGCTGTTATCGCGATCGCCACTTAGTGTCGATCGCCACGTAACGATGGGCACAGGCGTAGTTTGTTTACTGACTCGTTGATCATACTGCAGAGGATGTCAGGTGTACAAATAAGCACTTTTTTTTTCGGTTGGTCAGTGTGATATTCACCAGAGACAACGCGGTTTCATGTTGTATGCATTACAGGGCGAGGCTTTAAGAAGCAGCACATTTGGCACGCCTCCCAAAATTCCAATTTCAAATGTACACACTTGAAATTTTGCATGCAAACGTCGTTTTGCAATTTTTTTTTTAATATGGTTTAAAGACGGTGAAATCTTCAAATGACCTTCTGGATGCGAGCTCGCTCCCAGGAGGTCATTAAAATCATTACTTATCGAAATTATTCTGCTCGTGCAGCTAACCTCTAATACAACTTTCTCGTGTTTTTTTTTTTTTTTTTTGCGTTTAGCAAGTTATTTGGGAGCAAGCTCGCAAACCTGCACAGTCGCCGTTTTTTGCGCTACTATTAACAATTTTACCACTCTGAGTGGAGCTAAAAAAAATGGACAAAACGTTTTTTGCAAAGCGACGTTCGCATGCCCAATTAAAAAAAAATGTGCGTTTAAAAGTCGAATTTTGCAAGGTTCCCAACCGTGCTGTGCCAACTGTTAGGGACGCACCATGTAGGTCACGGATTAGTTTATCACGACCCGACCATGTCACAGGGGCCGCAAAATGACCACGTGGTGCATTTCTTGCAGAGCAAGTATATCCGGGACATCCACACGTCGGTGATGTATGTTGACCGGAAGCCGTCCATGGTGATGCTTGACTACGTCATGGACATCTCGTCGCTGGACAGCAAGTTCGACAACACCGACTCGGAGCACAGCAAGAAGGGGAGGCTGTCCGGAGAACCCGTCAAGTGAGTTCCTGGTACTTACGTGGCATACCAGCATATTCATGATTATCCGATTTTGATCTCAAGTAAAGTCAAACTGCGTTCCCAGGAACCCGGATATTCCCCAGGGTACAGGTCAAGAACGAAGTGGAGGTTCCTCTTACCTCTTTAGTAGTGTGAACGCTGGAGAGCATGCGACCTCCTCTCCACCATTCGCTCCGCTGAAGTGGAAAGGGGTGGGAGGAGCTTCCACTTCGTTCCCCAAGCACCCAGATATTCTTAATCGTCCCTATCCCAAGTATTTCCCTAGTTTAAATGGTTTTTCAGCATGTATGAAGCACACACTGATGTACAGCTATGAGCCAAACACACCCTATACAGTCTGTGCTCTGTTGTTAACAAAGCATGTAGGCCTCCAATATGCAACAGTGCCAAAGGAGACAGAAGTTCTTCGGCTCTCATTTGAGGCTTTTTGATCTTCGGGATCAACAAGTTTGGTAACCCCGGAGGGCACATATGAAGTCTTCAATCGGTCTCGTCGTGTAGTTTCATTTTACAGTGGGCGATCTCAAGGTGCATATTTTATTCCGAGATACTCTGTATTCACAAATTGTGTGACCAATGGCGTCATTAAAAAAAAAAGGGGGGTCGCGGGGTGCTGCTGACCCGAGGGACGCCACTGTGTGTGACACTTTCTTTTGTTTCATTTTTCGCAGCAATTTCCGGCTGTCGTACTACCCCCACAGACTGGCCGAATTTTCCAAAATCCTCAAGGACGTTTTCGGCGACGAGGCGAGGCACGAGATATACGGGGACTTCAAGCCGCTGAGCGACGACTACGTTCCCGCGTTTTACATTCACATCCTGCAGAAAGTCTAAAAGCTGGCCGCAGTTTCGCCTACTAGTTACTGACACACAAACAGTGAAGGCGATGGAACTAAACAAAATCCAGCACGTCCCTCTTTTGTGACCGTCAAGTGACTACCATTTTTGCTCCAATGGAGTTTGTGTACCGCACCATTTTCTTCATTTGCAAGTATTAAATATGTAATTATCTCCAAAACGAAACCACTACTTATTGTGTATATTCATATAAGAAATATTGTCTTCCTGGAGATCCCTTAAATTCAATGGAGAAGTGCATTGCTGCAATTCGCTTTACAAGTAGGATATCTTCCAATATTAATTAGTTATTTTTGTATTTAAATATTAGATTTCACCTTGTATAGACCTAAAACGTGAAGAATGTTTCATGGCCCCTATTATAAGGTCTTCACTCATTCCTATTGCCAGACTACAGGCATGGAGGAGCCAGCTTTTAAATCATCATATCGTTTTGTGCGGTCAAATAGAAAGTATGTCCAGAAATCATATAATAGCCATATTGTTGTCATTCATTGTTTTCCGAGGTTGTTTTGCTTTACTTGTAATCCACACAAACAACCCCCCCTCCCCGGGCTATGCCACTGGCTCCAATGTCACCATGCATATTCCGACCAGCTATGAAACACCTTCATGGATAATCATGGGAGCAATCAATCGAAGTCGGATAGAACGAACCTAGAGGAATTAACAGGGCAAGTCAGTATATACTTTACAACAATAATAACATTTTACTTCAAGACAAATGCTTCGAATAGATGGCACGCCAGACTTAAATGCACATCGCGGCTCCTATATGACATTATTTGGCCCTTGTACTCTGAGCCTTGGACACAGGTCGCACGTCTTCATCGCGTCTCTTCTTGTCAGTTTCGCTTTTCCCAGGCGAATCTCTGCGCTCTCTTTTTCTGTGTTCTGACTCTGCTCTGCCACTCGATGCTCGATCCTTGACCGATGTTTTCGAGGACGACTGTAGCCGGCGTCTGCTAGGCAAGGTGCTGAGGACTGTGTTCCTGAGGAAGACCTTGTTGGTCGGGTGCAGTCGCGGTCTTTCCCAACCGTAGGCGCCAGACTCCTTGGCCCTTTCGGCTCCTCGCTTGCTCTCGCGGAGGATCTCTTCCATGGCTTGTCGCTCAAGATCTGCTTCGGAGTGGGTCATGGCAAGCGAGACACCCTGCAAGTACACCGCAAGGAGCGCTGAAAATAGGTTATTAGTAGAGTTCCTCTATATGCTCCCCCGTAGGTAGCTATACAGGAACTCTAGTTATTAGCCCATTTTCGAAAGTCTGCCCCTAAGAAACCGAAACCGGAAGTCCACCCCCAAGAAACCAAAACCTGCTCATCCATCGGTGTTTACTGGGTAAGTGTGAATTTATTATTTAATGGATTATTTTCCACGCAATTCCTAACTTAAGACACGAGTAAACAAACCTAATGCGATTCACTTTCCGGTGAAACGTCGCGGAATCACGCGCGTTGCCTGCGACTGTTCGACCGATTGAAGAAAATGTCAATAACTGTGAACTTAACCTATAAAAATAGAGCCAGTGCCTTGCCATCGGTGCTCTGGAAGCAACCTAAATCTATGAAATTTATTGGCGAGTACAGTGAGTGAGTGAGAATTGATTTTCGCCACAGTGAACACAGAAAATGCACCTGGCAACCGATGCCAGCATATCACACAAAACGTTAGCCAATCCAATCCACAGTTCTCGGGCTGTTGCGACAGTGGTTGCGACTGCTTCTCTTCATGTCACCGCGCATCCAATTAGCGGTTTCTGCAATATGCTAATTTACACTGATGTTCTCGGCAGGAGGACATTTTGGCCAACTAAACGACCAGTTTTTGGCCCGCAAAACGACGTTCCGACGATTTTGTATGTCGTTCTACGGCACTCTGTTCGCGGCCACTCGCGCAGTTTTCATAACTCTAAAACGACCCTAGCACGCGTCAAGATGTGAACTTGCCTGAATATGTTGAGTTGCTCCACTTCACGCCAAAAACCGACGATTCACCACGACCACTGATACGAAATGCGACCACCGACGACTACCACCTACCGCCATTGCATTTGCTGCCGCGGAAGAACACAGACGCAACATGACGTCAACGCCTTTTGACGCCTCACAAAGGCCGCCCTACGCGCGGTGAAAAATAGTACCAGTGACACAACCGTCCAATGAAAATTTTGCTCACTTTATTATACCTTGAATATGTACAGCGCTACAGGTAAAATCAGGCACTCCACAGGTCTTCAAACATTCGAATTAACCCAATTTTACAACGTTTCGGCCGTGTCAAAAACCTCGATCACAACAAAGTCGATGGCTCGAAATATCGGCTGCAATCGTAACGATTGGTACAAAATAAGTATCCAAAGTGTGCTCCATCTGACCTAAAAAAAAAAAAAAAAGAATAAAGGCTGCTCACCAAGCTACTTCTGTACAAATTTGCAGATGTCTTGCTGGCGAGCACACACCATCACTGCTTCCACTTCTCTAAATGGCATCTTCCAATTAGATGATGTTGCTTAACAACACGAAACCTCCAAAGCCATCAAACAATCAATTGCAATGAAGACAAAGCAAGGATGGGCCACTCCTAGACGCAAGGTAACGACTTTCTTGACTTACAAAGACTCGCACGCACCAGACACATGATCGCAGGAAGACTATGTACAGAATGTGAGGGGGTAATTCAGCGGCGTGAATATACATGGCGCACATCGATGTTAATGCTGCAGAATAAAAACTATGTGGTGCGCGCTTTAATGCCCCCGAGCAGTCGCAGCATCCGCTTCCACGTGAAGTTTCTGCTAAACCTTCCATGGAATTGAAAGCAAAATGACAACAAACAAACAAGGCAGAAAGAAAAATATACGATGAACAATCGCAGAGCGATCATGCCCCCTGGGCATTGCTAAAGGTCTTGCTTTAGCAATCAATGTTGCTGAAAGGGCCCAAGTTCAGTAGCCATTCTGGGCGTTGCTAAAAGGTTTGCTTCAGTAACACACAAAGTTGTTCCTGAAGCGAGCCCAAATATCGATTCATACCCCGCCCTCTACATGCAAGCAAACATGCGGGCAAAGAAGGTGGTATTTTGAAGCACTTAAAGTTTCCAGTCTCAAAAACGATGCAAAAACGTTCAATCCCTAAGAACTTATGCCACAAATTAGACGGGTCATAGCCGCGACCCTAAACAAGCAAAAACGAAAACAGCTGCTGCACAATAAGTTTCAGCCTGATCTGATGTTTCTCACCCCCTCAAAAGCACATTACGATATTCACACGCACAACCCAACCGGTCGCAGAAGCATGTGTGGTGCAATGCTTGGTTGGAACCGGAACAGACAAAAACCGTTATGGTAGGGGCACTCAAATGACGTGCACAAGGCATTCTTCCGAGGGGCTTTTTGCAACACTTCTCTGGTGAGGTCTCTTGGAACAACACAACTGTCCCCAATTCCAAATTTGAGTGCAAGGATCGAGAGCCGAAATTCAAGAAAACATACTAAAATGCAAATATAATTTTAAAAAAAATATATTTTTCTTCTTTCACCATGTTACTTCTAGTAGGGCCTATCTCTGCAGAGTTTGAAAGCTCGGCCAAAAGGTCTAATGCACGGACACGCTTGCAGCAACAAACAAATCGTGAAAACAGCCAAAGCACCTTGCACCTGCAGCTCCACAAACGCTCGCACGTGAAGACAAACTAGAGCTCTCGCAAACACCGCCGGACGAGAGATCTCGCGCTGTCCTGGAAAGATCTGGGAAAGAAAGAAATCTTTCCACAACATCACAATCTTAGTTGGCAGAGTGGCAAGTCTTCTCGAACTGCTACGGGTCAACTGGAATAAGGTTTCGAATTCCCTAAAATATGTCTCATGATGCTGAAAAGATGTTTCGAGCACCAAAAAAACTCCTCTTACAGTCTTGTGATACTACAGAAAAGATGTTTCGAGCACCGTAAAACTCCTCTTACAAACTGAAAAGTTAGAGGGACTTGGGGGGAATTCAAAAGGTTTTTCCTTCAAAAATACAGGTGGAGAGACAGCAACCATTTACGAAAAACCTGCAAATGTACTTCCGCTAAGCTAGGCACGCAAACTATCAGTTGTTTTCTCGGTACATCAACATTAACAGCCTGCAAGTGAAGCAAAAAAATCTGTGCCCAATCTTATTCCAGTTGACCTCAAACCATACCTCCCAAAGTCCAACAATCAAATGCCAGGGAAAATACAAAATAGAAAAATCGGGCTTTTCCATGATTTAAAGCATCGCCAAAGTTCGAGCCCCGTCCACCTTCCCAAATCACCAGAGGGACTGAACACATGTGCCCAAAGTTGCCAGACGTGCTCTTCCTTTTTTTTTTTTTTTCACACGAGTCTCCTGCAAGGAGAATGGGATGGGAAAACGAAGAAACACACAAAATGTGTACGGGGACAAAAATAACAAGAAAACAAAAGGGAAAGGAGGTGGCGTCTTTGCCGTTGTCCTGAACAGGGGTTGGGCGAAAAATGTTTTTTTCCAACAAAAAAGTTTTCAGCATTTTTTTTTCTCTTTTCTTGTTTTGTTTTACCTTACGCACATTAGACGGATGTTTCCAGTGCTGTCGAGTGCAGGGGTGACCTCGTTGTGCTGTCGATGCCCTGCGAAAGGTACGAAGAAAAGCATAAAATACAGAGAGGGCAGATTCGACAACTCCAAGCAGAGCGCCCGTCGTACTCCGTTCCATCTTACGACGGACTGTAGCCGACTCTACAAGTCACTTTGGCCAATCCACTGCTGAGAATGTACCGCGTGACAACGCACCTCCCCTCCCGAAGGTCACGTGGCAGCCGCACGGCACTGAATTGGCTTTGACGGCTTGTATCGTACCCCGTGGTTCATCGTAAGGTGAGACAAAGTATAGAAACGCAGTACACTGAATCGTCGTAAGCACTCTCGAGTCAATCGCGCACGTTCTGTAAGAGCGTTTGAGTCGGTGCTCGCCCGTCAACCAAAGGCCTGCATTGCACCCTCCTTGATACGTTCTCATCTATACGCTTTCCAGCTGTTCTGCTAGCAAACGCCTGTCGTGCTGTAGTCCCATGGGGATATGCGTATCAATTTCCCGGTCTTTGTTTGCCTCACACTTGTTGCACTTCCATCACGCTTTTTGGAAATTTTTTAAAACATGGATTGTGTTTTATCAACCGAATTCCACAGAAAACTGTCACAAAGAACCGTCGAGCCAATTCCCCCGCCAATTCCGGCGGGGAAATTGATGCAAAGCGACAGCGTTGCATTCCCTCGAGTCAAGCAACATTAATTTCTGCAAGGTGGCTCCGCGAGGCGATAGTTTGCGTTCGAAACATCACGTGCTCCCCGGTTTTTGTCAGCACAGTCGAGCTTGCAGAATATTTTTACGAAACGCTATACTTCGTTTTACAATAACTTGGCGAACTGTGGAGGCTGCGGCCTCCGCGACCCAATGAGGGTGTCTGAGCAAGGCACGTGACAACACTCCACGGTCGAGGACATGGAGGCCTCGTTACCACCGCAGCAACAGCGCCGTTCGCGACAGAGAGTAGTTCTATTCTTTTTCTTTTAACAACAATTGAACTCGCGCGATTGCATCTCTAGCGACACTACGCGACACGACACGGAAGAACGACGAAGACATGTTACTTTTCGACGATACTCAATTCGGACCAAAACTTTTCCGAGAACGTGGCTTTTGAATGACGTTTGAATGATTGCAGCCCTGTAATCGACCGCTTTCACTCAAAACGTCGTCCTGGCATTAGCGCCCGCCACAGATTCGTGGGTAAATTAAGCGTATGGTTGTACAGGTAAACGGTACTCAACTCTTTAATACTCTATCTACAATATTTACATTAGATGTGCGTACAATTTGCGTATTTTGTACGCACAATAAACAGTTGAGTACCGCGTAACTATAGTTCTCACAAACTGTTTTCAAAGAGATGGCTACTCTAGCGGACGGCAACGTTGTGGCGGTGGACGTTCGTCCGAAGTTGGTCGGCTTCGCGGCAGACAACTCTCGGCCAGCAGACGACAGCCGATTCCTCCGAGCCTCGCACTTGACGCGGCAACAGAAAAGCTCCCGCGACGCGAGGTCACGTGCCTCGCTCCGACACCCTTATCCGGTCATGGGGGCCGTGGCCTCCGCAGTTTGCCGAGTCGTCGTGAAACAGAGTATAGCCCTGTACGCATTCCGTTTAAAAAGAAAATGAGGGTTCCAGCCAAAACCACCTAGAAGACAAACCCTGCGCCCAGCTCCCCCAAACGACGTCACTAATTAAATCCACACCGCCGGCATGTCTGGCAGCGTTTCATGACGACTGCGACACTACAACGCGGGCGGTTCTCGTCGAGCCTCAATGTGTTTGCCGCCGACGTCACTTGCGGGCCTTGTCTCCTAGGTGGCACTGCTCGGACGGGCAACTCACATCGGACACGTGGGCCTTCTCCTCGGCGACGGGGACAGGAGAGCGCCTCGTGGCATCCCGGGGGCCGTCCACCTGCAACACGATCACAGACTGCACCAGAATGAAAGAGACGCGCACGGAGCTAACGGTGATCTCGCGTCCCGGTCAAACCAACAGACTGCTCGCTAAGTTACCTAGTGATAGGTCGTTTCAACCAATTCGGTGCTTACACACTTTTGAGTGTAATCTGGAGTCACCCCGAACAAGCCTGGTGTAGAGCCGTATTGCTTTTAACATTTCTTGTCAATGACGGCGTTTCTGATACTGTGCATGCCATCCCCCTTTCAACCTGACTGAACTGCAGAAATCTCTTAGAATATTATCATTATCGCAGGGGTGGAAGCAAGCTTCAGCCTTTCGTAGCAGGTCTGGGAGCAGCGAAAATGCCACTTCGGAGCAACTTTAGAGCAGCTCAGGAGCCATAAAAGTCGAGTTTAGTAGCGGCATAAATAAATCATGGAGCTGCTCACCCAGGTCAAACTTGGGGGTACAAGCACAAAGATGTTTTTCGATATACAAAAATATCACAAAGAGAAAGCGTCTACATGTAACGTTCCAGAGCTATTTTCTAAGATACCCTTTCCTTAAATATAATGCAGTCCATAGCATTAAAAACCCAACGGCGTAATAGCAATTTATCTGAATGGAAACTACTGAGAAATGTCTTGGTGGCGGGTTGGTTCCTCTTATGGATTTCCAATAAAAGGCATAGTCAACAAAATCAGCACAACTTAAGCCTCATTAAAACAAAACGTATCCATTTAACAACTCAAATCACAAGTTCCATAAGGTGAAAACAATATCATTTCAAGATGCAATAGTATGGTATGAAGTAAATCTCATTACTTACTGACTAGTTTTCATTATTCGGAAATACAAATGTTCCAAGTTCCTATTTAGCAACCATCAATGTAATCCAATACTTAAGTTAACAAAGTTCAAATCTACTCTATCTGATAAAAGTACAAATGTAGAATATTGATAACTTCATGATATCATCCCTCCTCACACACATACACGCTTAAGCCCTTACTAGAACGAGCATGACTGAATAGAATAAAAAAAATATTGTTTATGAGTGATATAAAAAGTGACTGACAAACCATAAAACGGCAGGTTTTCCTCACAAGTCAATTGCATGGATGCGTTATATCACAACGGTTGAGAGTTTGCGTTGCTCATAGCCGATCCACACAACGGACCGAATAGTGATTTTCGTCTGCGGACCGTGTACCACCTGACCGTCACGTCACCGATTTCTGCGATCCGTGCCTCGTCCGCGGACTGATAAAGTTGAGCGCCTTTTCACTTGCGAATTTTTGGCAAGAGATTGACTTAAAAAATGTTTAGTCTGGCAACGGTACAATGTGTTCTTGTTTCTTTGTTTTCGGACGATTAAAACAAAAATGGCGCATCGTTGTGTTTTGTGCATTCGCTGGTTCATTTTGTTGCGTGATTCTTGGTTCCACGCGTGGAAGGAACTGCAGAAACTGCGCGGCTCATGCGACGCAGGTACTCCTCCGGGTCCGTGTCAAGAAGCTTCCGTGAAAACGCGTCTAGCACGCCGCGATAATTCTGGCACGTCCAATCAGCCTATCCACAAGCAAGACCTTTCTTGTGGCTGTGGTGAACCTAATTGTGCACAAGCGCGGAGGGCGTGAAAGCTTCTCCAAACGGCCCTCTGTGAGCCCAGAACTTCGACACTTCTACGCCGAAGCCGTGCGAATCTTATCACGGTGTTCTGTCTCAATCTGTACATAACAGCGGCGTATGATTCTTTATCGTGGTAGCAAACGTCGATTTCTCTCTTGGACAATGGTGCCACAGTGCGATGTTGGATTTTCTCGGCACTGTGGCGTGGCGAACAGGTTCGGTCCATTCTTGCTGGCACCTGCTCGTCGTGTCCCTCATTTGGATGCACTTGGGAGACGGACAAACCACGGACATGTCGTCACGTGATCAATCCGTCCGCAGATTAGTCCGTTGTGTGAATTGGTCTTTTTTTCTCTTTGTTAATTTTGTGCGAAGGAATGCCGTCAAATGTTTATTGTGTCGATGTCTGGCGCCAACGAGAAGATATACCGAGAAAAAAGGTGCTGGAAGAAGTACTTGTGGTTGTAAATTACTTCAAATACTACACTTTACTGAATGTAATTTTTACCACATGTGACATACAACACTGCTACTATTTCACTTAAAACTCTAACTTGAAAATTATATTTTATTAAGGTTGAAAACAATGAATAACATAAAAAAAATACATTGAATCAACTGGTCAAAGAAAAGAAAGCCACTCGTCCAGTGTATATAG
>JAZHYW010043504.1:0-20563 GCA_037355805.1 Ixodes ricinus
TGGTCTTGAAATACTTTTAATGCGAAAGCATTAACTATCATTCCATGAAGCGAGCCGCGGCGTCTGTAACCGCGAAAAACGCGAAAGAAATGCCCGTTCTCCTACTGGCTGAGCGAAACGAGGTGAGCGGCGTTTGGCAACTTCCTGTTCGCCAGGGAATTCGGTTTAGCTGTTGAAAAACGACGACGATGATCTGCAAGCCTGTCTAAGCATGGTTCTGAAAGGTACAGTCTGGAGGTTTCAGAATTATGCTTGCACAAGCTGCAGCTCATTTTCGTCGTTTGACAACAGTGAAACAAAATTTCCTAAGGAACCGAAAGTTGCCAAAGGCCGCTCACCTATTAGCGGCCACCGCTTTCATGTCAGGTGTTGCAGGAAATGGGGGGGGGGGGGGGGGGGGCTGCGGCCGCTTGTTCTTCTTTCGGCGCCGAGGAACATGGCGGTGCCTAAGGCATCTATATCGTCGGCGGCTGCGACCTCGGCAGTAGCGAAACGTGGCCGTCCACTCCAGGATGCACACCGACGAACATCTATGGGAGCGGAAGAACGACATTCATGCTTTTGCATTCACAGCTCATACGAAGTGGTTAGGTGTCCACGGAATTTTTAACGATATGTCATAACCGGCCATTTCTCGTAAATTGTGCGAACGTTTGATCTCGCAAGATAGCGGTAAACCTTCAGTCTAGTAATTCGCGCGGTTCCAGAGCTACCCGACAGATGGTGCCAGCGTGACGGTGGGTTCCACCGATCTCTGGCGTGTCCTGAGATTTCGAACAAAGCTTCGGACAACTGGCAACAATGACTTTAAGGTACCAAGATGGCAAAGGTTTCGATACTCTGATGCGTAGGTTATTTAGCAGCAGGTTAAAACCATTGTGCTTTTTCTCCGCATAGATCAAATGAATCAAGATTTATATTATTTAAATTCGATATATTTATATTGATAAAACTAATTTAATTTGAATCAGTTTAGCTATAAAAAATCTAATTTCACACTACATTTATTTTTAAGGTGGCGGACTGATGCATCAATCCGTCGGATCACTGATAACAATGAGGACGAAAGAATCACGGTAAATTTTAAGAAATTAACAACTTTCTCTTGCTGTAATACCCGCCTTACTAAAACAAAAACAGCTTGATTTTTTTTATTTAACTGAAAAGCCTAATTTGCTTTTGTTTCTTTGGCGTTCTGATTTGCTTGCAATAGGACGTTGCGGAACTCAGGAGCGAAGTGGAAGTTGAAAGAAGCCTCAATAGTCCTATTTGATCAGAAGAGCACCACATTTTGATCTGTACAAAACAAAATCACACAGAAAACATCAAATGGTAGACCAGCTGCAAATAAAAACAAATTTAGGGATTCTTTTGCGGGAAATGTTCGGTCTAAAATGATCGCAGTAAAATTGGTCCGCTTTACGATTTAAGTCATTTTGATTTTTTATCCTCCCGCCCCGGTAGTGCCTCTTGTTTAGAAGATGAGTAAATTGTTCTCGAGTTGCGGCCCGCTCCAATCGCCATGCCATCTCAGTGGCATGAATTTCTGTCCGTCACTTCTTGGACCGAGACAGCATGGTCGTTGGATCTTAATCCGCTCTCTTCATTAAGCAGACTGATTAAGTAATAGAACAAAGCCCCACGTTCCGAGTGTCCATCTACGCGGTGCAGTATGCCATTCAGGAACTTCCTGAAAGTGTACGACGGAGCGTGTTTCATCGCCCGAGAGGTGCGCCCGTAATGGCGATTAGTCGTCAAGTGTTTTCAAACCTGCTTTCCCGGCTTTGCATTCAGACTGCCAGGCGCTGCGAACACCTGATTCGCTCAAAAAAGCTATGACAAACCAGCAAAAATGTCTTTTTTTAGCTGCTAGGTAGGCGTTGGTAGTTGTAGTAGTCGATCAATCATCTCTTTGAAGCAAAACCAAAATGCTACAACATTTTTGTGTGTGCGTGCGAGAGAACTGCCTTGGTGCTTGATGCGTTTCAATTATTTTGTCGCCATCAACCGTTTGTCTTTAAACACAACATTTTTTTTTCTTTCACTTGGAGCGTTAACGAGGCGAACTGCATTTATTTGAAACTGGCACTACCGTTTGCCGAGTGATCCCTGCGGATTGACTCTGAACGCATGCGTACAACCACACACGCGCAATAAAGAAAAAATCAATTCGCTGTTTGATTTTTTTTGTGTGCAAGCTATTTTTTGTTTGGGATATTAATATGAATTCACACACTCCCCGTGCAAAAAAAAAATTATTATTATTATGTATTTTTAGTACGCTATTTGTTCTGAGAGACTGTTTCCAGAAGGACGCGTGTACTGAGGGCTCACTCTTGGGTTCGATAAGTTAATTAAGGAACTTTAAAAGAATCTCGTGGAAGCAGGCGACGTCTCGCTATATCCCGTACCATAGCCTCCTCTACACTGACAAAGCCTGGCAGATCGCCACGAGAAGCGGCCGCCGAAATTGAAAAAAAGGTTAGAGCGGCAGACAACGGATGAGAGGAGAGCCACGTGACGGGCGCCCCGCTGCGTCGAGAAGCCGAAACACGCTTCTCCCCCGAGCGATAAAATGTCCGCTCGGGCTACCTCGCGTTCCTCGCGCCACCGCTTCTTTTCTCGTCGGGTTTGAAAACAATGTTTCAGGTCTTCGCCGCTGCAAGAAGCTGAGCGCTAACGTCCGAGGCTCACCCTAAAGCCCCTTCATGTTTCAAAAGTAGCGCAATGTGTGTCTGTGCACGAGCGCGTGCAACGTGCAGCCCTTAGGAAGATCACGGCGGCACAGCGCAGCACTGAGCGTAGACTTTCAGAGGGCAGGTGTTCTTCCCAGAAATGGGCGCGCGGCACGTGTCTCGAGCATGTCCACAACAATGAATGGCGCCACTTTTCCCAGGATGGAGGGGGCTTTAGGTTTTCCGAGAGACATGCTCTGTCTACTACCAAGATCCTCGCGCACGCAAATCTCCGACCGAACAGTGAGTCTATGTGCTCCGTCTTCGAACTGCCAGGCTTTGTGAGTGTAGAGGAGGAGGCGGGGGGATCCCGGTGGCAAAGTGGGCTAAAGCGCACACCCAGCTCGACGCGCGTGGAGCGAAGGCTCGCGCTGCGAACACCAGGGATCCTGGGCTCCGAGGCCCCACCCCCTGCCCGTCTCAATCTGGATGAGCATGGCGGCTCGGCCGTGTATTCTATGCGCGGTGCACGTGTGAGATCCACAACTGAGCGGTGCACTTCAGGACTAGATGGCTCAGTTTCCGAGCAAGTGACTCTGTCTACCAGATCTGGCTCAAATCTGCTGACCGAGCACTACTATGGCTCCGTCATCGAACTGCCAGGCTTTGTGAATATAGAAGAGGAGGCTACGCCCTTGCCTTCTTCGGCTCTAAAATGGCGGCTTGTTACATACCAAGCGTGCTCCCCGCCGCGTCTGCATCAATCTCTTTCCCAACAAACACTCGAAGGCTCATTAAGACTCAAAAGTACATTATTATACATGACTCGCTCGTTTTTTCGTCGAATTTCTATTGATGGTTTGTATAAATATGACGCATTTAAACGAAGCTGTATAAGTGGTTGGTTTCAGTGGATATTCATTTTCCCCTTTTGGCAACGCACGCTTACAGTCGCGCTGTTCGCATCGGCGGCGTTCCCAGCTTGTCCGTCTCATGAAGTTTGGCGGCAGCGCGTCGTTGTAGATTTTCACCGCGTGAATTTCGCCGTGTTATAAGTTCGCTCCACAAAGTCCATCCTTTACGCAGCCGCGTTTAAAAAGACTCCTTTTTCAAAAGTTCGCGCCAACGCCGGTCCGCCATTGCTCGATCGCGTCCTCCGAGCGCGTATTGGACACGGGGCTCGCGTCAGCATTCGGCCTGAACTCGGCTCAGCTCGTACCAACGTTACTAGAACTCTCAGTTGGGAAACTCACCGTTGAAACCCGGCCGCTGGCGTCCACCGAGACCGAGCTAAATGCGACAACAGCGCCACTCTGCATCATTTCTCTTAACTGTGGTCGCCTTGAGCTTTTAGAAAGCATGTTTTTGCGGAAAAACTAACGGAAAAAACTCTTTTGTAGTAACTTTTTATTGGAGTTTAGTACAAAGGGGCGCGTGTTGTTTTCTAAAATCTTTAGTTCGCAAGGTTTTCAGTACAATTAATATTGTTTTAGCAACCGTGCCTCAGCGGGGATTTCGGTAGCGCGTCCTGAGTTAGGCGCGTATTAACCACGGTAGTAATCGCGGCGCGTCCGCCCTTCCCCAGTATCTGTTCTGGCCTCAAAATGGCCTGAAAAGGTAAATCACATGCAGTTCCTGGACTGGCCGCTGCGGGAGAAATGGCGGCGTGGGATCGCCATTAGCTCGGTTCTCGTGGACGGATCGTCCACTTTTTCAGAGCAGTCTCTATAGCAGTTTCCCAACTGAGTGGTTCTAGTAACGTTGGCTCGTACCAAAACGATGTGACGTCAGTGTTCGGCGAGGACTCGGAACCAATCAGGCGCCTCGTGTCCGAGAACGGTGACCGCCGATGTTGCTCGAGATAGACTTTTGAAAAGGGGTCTACATTGAGCAGGCTTCCGGGTCCCGCTACTTTTAGCAGACGGTGTTCGTGTAACGCTATGACGTCATTCGAGGCCCTGACTGTCACGTGACGCTGTAACGTCACGTTTTACCGCAACACCACCACGTGACACCAGATTCCCGCTACCGGAGCAAATTTTTCAAGCTAAATTTAGCGGCGAAACTTTGACGTCATGTGACAGACGCCGCGCGTCCACTGATCTCTATTGTAGTAGGCTGAATCGCGGATCCAGCCAACTGTATACCGGCGGCCATTACTTGACACCAGGCAATACACGCGAGTCCATGGGAGAAACGCGCAAAATTCGGAATATTGAAGCTAGCTTTGTACGCGGTGCTTAAAGGCTAGTATTTTACGATGCGTTTAGATTATTATCTCGGGTGTTTGAAGATCGAATCTGGATTTGCCGAGCGTTAGAACGCCGATATAAAAAAATCGAATGTGCCGGAGCACCATTGACAGTGCCGGCGGCGCTCGCTTCAGTCGCTAAATGAGTAGTGACACGTTCAACAAATGAACGACCCGCTCCGAGTTTTGATTCGTTACAGAAGCCCACACTTGAATTCGGAGCAAAAGCTTGCAGCAGAAGTACTCCGTTCAAGCGCTTTAGACGATGCGATTGCCCCCAAGTAAATGCCTTCTAACTTTTCGTCCGCTAAGCTCTGATGACTTCGAGATGGCGAACGACTCCACATTGACTCTCGGCAACCCTCGTTTCATTGAACCGCATCACAGTTTAGGCCCAACCAAGTCGCAACCCTCGATCCTCAACCACGAAACATTTCTTTTAAAAAAGATTGGTATTCTAACGCTTTTAATATTTGCGCCCAGAATATGAATTGTCATTCCCGGAAAGCGCGTTAAAAGTTTCAACTCTCGACCCCAGCGAGACAAGCGTCGATCCGTGATCCAGCCTACTACGATAGAGATATGAGTGCGCGCGACACTGTAGCGTCACAGTGTCCCGACACCGGGATCCCCCGCTAGATTTAGCGTGATAACGTTTCTCGCTAAATATGGCGGGCCACAAGGTGTTTACATCAAACACAAACAAAATACGTCAACCGTAAAAAAAAAAGAATTGTTCGATAATTTTGTTTTTTTCGGTTCGTCGAGTTTCTCATTATGGCCGTGTACAGGCACGGAGATTTCGTCAATGTGCAGCTCCCTGCGGGCGGCAAGAAACCTTGGAAGCGGCACGTTTCAATGTATGCCAGACAAAAAATAAAAAAATAAAAATATGTGTCTCGCCGCTTGTGTTGTATAGGTGTCTCGCTAAGCAGCATCGTGCGCGGTTAACCGTGGCTTCAACTCTCGAATAAATAAATAAAAAAAAAATTAAATAGAAAACGAAACAGGCTGGCAGTATAATTGGAGGACCCGTTCGGAATCCAGGCACATTTATAGAGTGTGTACCGACCGCCGCCGCGCGTGGCGCAATGAACCGCTTCGGCGGAATTGCATAACCGCGACGACCCTGCCTCGTGTGACCGTGACTCGGCAAAGAGCGGAGGCTACGGCCTTTTTGAGCCAATCGGAGCGACGGATGCGAAGCACGTGACGGACCCTTACCGAGTGTATACAGGGGAGAGAGCGTGACTCGAGCAGTCGAGAGGAGGGGAAGGAGGGACATCGCGTTGTCTTCCGGCCCCTCTCTCGTGGTGAGTCGACGGCACTACGCGGCGCAACTAGTGAGGCAGAGTGTATAGTCACGTGACTCGCTCCGATGCGCCGATTGGCTCAGAGGAACCGTAGCGTCCCGCTCTTTGTCGAGTTGTGCCGAAGCGAAGTTCGGTGCGAGGGTGGACGAGCGAACATCGATCGCTTTATGCCGCCCAGGTAAATGAGACTCTCCCGCATCCCAGAGGCGCGTAGCGTGCACCTAGATTACACAGTGTTTCCAACTGCTCGATCCTCCGGGGTCACCTGGTTGATGGGCCGCGTTTGCATTACGGGCGAGCGCGACGGAAGCGTTCATCGTACGCAAGCGTCTCTGCCCGCTCGCTTCTTCGCCACGCGACAACGCAACAGAGCGCACTTGCGTCAAATCTCCGCGGGAGGCGTATCCGCCGCCATTAAAATTGAAAGTACTCTCCATTGCTCGGCGTCCTGCGAGTCGTGTTTTTTTCTTTATTTTTTTCTTTGGAAGGCCCCCCCCCAGGGAGAAGAGATTTTTGGGGTAGAGGATTGTAATACGCGGTTCTAACTTCGGCGGCATCCTCGAGACCGCGTTCAGCACGGGATGGTACAGCGCGCATTCGGTTTTGCAAGACGTAGTACGCCAACGATCGCCGGCAGCTTGATGCTTGACACGCGCGGGCGTTTCTCGGTGAAGGTACAGAGCGCGAGCACTGTTAGCGCGAACAAGCAATCGACGGTTTTTTTCAGTTTTCTCTTTGAAACCAGGGATGTCATCCAAGTTGTATTGCTACGGAGACAGCTCATTTAGTTCTATAATGTAAGCGATAAAACTTCGTGCTCGCTAATACTATTTAGAAGTAAAATGCGAAAATGCGCCGATGTCGTGTTCACGCTTACAGTGTCGCGATGTGTACGTTGTGCTGTAGGTCAGTACACGAGACATCTCTCTTGCCGAGGAGACGCAAGCGGACACGACCGGTCGACCGCTCCCGTCGCATTCTCATATTTGAACAAATCTAAAATGTTACGCTGGATCAAAAACCTTTTTTTATTTTCTCAAGTTACAGCATTTTGTGCGTGAAATATAAAAAATGTTTACTGTATTTTGGTGGCGTTGCAGAGCGCGAGATATGCTTGGGCTTTTGCGTCACGGTGGAGAAACGCTATACTGAAACTCTCTCGCAGTAGCGTCCGCTAACGCAGTAGCGATACATCTAGCGCTAGCGTGCGCTAAAATTGCGTACGATATTTCAAAACTCCCTAACGTTTATTCGAGGAATAAATATGGGTGATGGTTTCCTTCGCGTGTTTTCTTAAGCTTCACTTCCTCCCCTTTTCGTCGTCCGTTCTCCTACGAACGAGACTCTGAACGTAACTTTCGACCTCGGAGATAAAGAAAGAACCGAAAAAGCCACAAAATACGGATATCGATTTCCGTGTTGTTCCGCTCGATTACGAATACATTATGGTATATACTGAAGCAACCGGCAACCCACACCAGCAAACGTGGGCGGCTCGCTGGTTCCTTTAACGGAAACGGCCTGCGATAGATCCGAAATTCAACAGCTTTACAACTTTCACCGCCGGTTGGGCGTCCCGTTTTATACCTCCCTCCAAATACCAAACATCGTAAATTCGAATCACCGACTACAAAATTTAAATTTACGACACTTCAGGAGGAGCCGGGCATTCTTTACACATAAACAACGCCCCCCCCCCCCAAACACGCAACACTCTTTCTTTTATTTTTTATTTGTTGAGGGGGAAGGAGAGAGCAGTCATTGTTCTCGCAGGAAGGGAAGAAGCATCGGAAACTCCGCGCTACATGCGCGCGGGCGAAAACAGAGTGATCCGCGCGTGTACACCCTGTTATCTTCCGCCAAACGCCGTCTTGGAAGGCATAAAGGGGGCCATAAAGGGCCGCCCTTTGTTTATGTATAGAGACACGCCTTGAGCGACGACGACGGCGGGAATCGACGCCATTGTTGAACAACCAAGAAGGCGCCTTTTATTGTAGCGGTGGCTCCAGATCTCCGTTCGCTAACGCCTGTTGTTGTTTCCTGCGGCGTTTGAGTTTTGCTCTTTCTTTTTTCGGGTCGTGTGTGTGTATAAAACTTTCTCGTTTGCAGCTCTTGAAAAGGATGAGGAGGGGAGGGCATGGAGGGCGGATATGCACCTCCTCCTTTCCTGCTCCCCTTCCATTTAGCGGGAAAGTTCTCTGTTAAATTTAGCGGGAAAATTTCCGCTACGTTTAGCGGAAAAATTTCCTCGCCAAGTTTAGCGGAAAAATTGCCCGCCAAATTTAGCGGAAAAAGTTTCCTCTAAACTTAGCGGGGAAATTTTTCCGCTAAATATAGAGGGAAGTTTTTCTGTTAAATTTAGCGGGGAAATTTTCCCGCCCAATGTAGCGGGAAAACTTTACCCTCGTGACGTCACGTGTGACGTCATTATAGGAAACGCCCCATAATGCAACGCGCGGTTACGCCGACGCCGACAGCGACGCCGCTATACTCGGAAACGGGCGCCTAAGAGCTGAGCTCTAACAAAGCAAGGCAATACAGTTTGGAACAAGTAAAAGAATACCGAAAAGGGAAAACAAGAATGATAGACAGTCGCAATTAATAAAACATGGGCTTGTCCCAGTGGTGCGGTGAGCGCAGCGTTATGCCCGTTATCGAAAAAAGTATAATGAAAGAACGATAGTCCTTCATTATATCGTCGAAAATTAACGCTTTACTGAGATTCTTTGCCGTACCGCAAAGGTAACAAATACCATTTCCGTTACTTTCTAGAAGTAACTGAACGCTATATACTTTCGCGTCTCTTTGAGTTTAAGTATTCGGCAGCGATAAGGCGGCAATTGAACGCCTACAGCAATTAAACGTTTACAGAATGCTCATATAAGGGTTACTGCGCAGTTAAGCTGCTGTAGGATCATAAAAAGAAAAAAACACAATGAAAAAAAATGGGACAGGAAAACACCGTCATAAAGGTTTGGGATGGTGTTGTCTTATCCTATTTTCTTGTCCATAATTTCAAGTTTTTTTTTAATTTTACTTTGGTCTACGATTTATTTTATAATATGTTTCTCTTATGCTTGTCGAATTTGTAGGATACAGCGAGATCCCGACGGTGCTTTAGAGCCTTAAAAGACGGAAAACGTGACAAATTTCTAGCCAAAAGTAAGAAGTAACCAGTAACGTAATTTGATAGACATTACCCTAAATATAGTACCGAAATTACTTTACTCGTTAGTCTTTTTTGTTTTAACGCTCATGTTAGAACGTTACTGAAGAACCAAACGCGTTGCAAGTAACTTCGTTACTTGTAAAGCGATACTTGCAACGCTGGCAAGAGCAAAACGATGTTTTCCTGCCTACCGGAACTTCGACAATTCAAAATAATTGCTCCCGCGTATTAAAAAAAAAAAAAGGTCTTAATATACATCCAGTGGCAGCTTGAGATATGCAGGGAGTGTCTTATTTTCCTCGCGCTTCGTTCACCGGCGTTCTAATGGGTCAGTGCTGCGGGCTCGCTGGCTGTGGTCTAGTAATAAGATTCTGCTGAGTCATCACGCCAGCCTCCCTTAACGCCCTCTTCACTCAGGTCAACCTACTACGCGTACCCGAAGAAACAATGACGGCGATGATGATGATGACGACTAATTGTCTAATGACGCCACGCTAAGACGGCACTGAAAACCACACGTCCTCCCCGCGCAGTTTCCCGGTTCTTCGTCCGGTCTAAGTCATCAGCGCACCACCGCCGCCTACTGCGTATTCTCTGGACACACAATGCGCCCGCATACGTAGCCGACAGTCTTTGCTTCGGGGGCCCAGCGTCCAAATGATGAAACGGAGCAGACTGCATGCAGAGAGAGAGAGAGAGTGAGCCGGTGTGTATAATAGAATATGTGGATGGGGGTCCCCGAGCGCTGATGTCGTCCCCGCGGGAACCCAGCGCGATAAGGACGGCTTCCCTCTTTGTCCCGTTCCTCGGCAAACCGCCAACTTGGGGGACACTTTCCTAGACTCCGTTCGGCCCCTCAGCTGACAGTGCGATAGGATCAACGCAGTCGTTGGACCAATGAACCGCCATCGCAGATTTCCCCCAGTTCTTTTTAGAGTGTGGCGGGAGCGTGATCACGTGACGAGAAGAGAAGGTTGTGATTGGTCCAGGAAGCACGTAGCTTTTACCGCGCCGCCAGTTTAGGGGGTGAACGGAGTAGAACGTGTTCCTTCTTTGAGACGATCCTTCTTCTCCTCTTTGCTCTTCCTCTCTCTCCTTTACCCGCTCCTCTTCTTCTTCTCCATTATGGTTTTGCGGACGACTTTGAAGAGACCGCGAGCGCCCCCGAGAAAAATTGAAGAGAAGAAAAATAAGTTGGCATTGCAACCGTATCTGCCCTAAATTTGGTGCCTCGCCTCGAGAGTGTCTTTCATCGTCGCAGCAGCGAGACGCTGGTGGTGGTCTCTTTACTCGAAAAATAAAGAGCGTGGTGTTGTTCTTTTTTTTTTTTTGTGTGTGTTGTGTGTGTGTGTGGAAAGTTACTTTATTTGTATTTATTTATTTTTTAGATTAGTGGAAAAGTAAAAAGAAGTGGTAAATGGGTGCAAGAGCTACATGGTGAAAGTGTGTTTGAGCTCCTCACACGAATTCGTCGTTTATTTATAGGCGCGTTTGCCCGCAAGGGCCGTAAGCACTGAGCACGGTGTGACGTCAGAATCAGGAGTCGGCGAACGCCACACATTTAATAATAATAATAATAATAATATTAATAATGAAGTTTTTATCGTCGATATTTGCATTGCATTTCAGAAACAGCTGCCCCCGAATATGCACCGACTCTCTCTCTTTCTGACGTTATGCCACCACGGTGGCGCTGCTGTCGGTCTCGCGCATGCGCAGACGGTTCCATCGCACGAATCTGGTTTCAGCGCACGCGGTGTCCGCGCCTTGTGTTGGCAAACGATGACTCGTTCGTAAATAACCTCGGCGCATTATGCTGGCGTGCTGGGAAACGCAAAGTGTTATTATAGAAACGTAATTTTCGCACCTATGCCAACGCGCTAACACGCAGGCCCGAGGTTACGCACGGAGAAAACCACGTGTCCCGACTCCCACAATACAGACAAACAAGAAAACATGGTTCGCGCCAACGGAGGAAATAACGCTCTTTGGCAACCTTTTATTTACGATTAAACATTCATACAGCAAAAAAAATAATTAATGTTTCCTAACAAAATTTGTTGTTGGTGATCTGCGCATTATGAAAAGGCCGTGTAGAAATTAAAAAAAACAAACGTAGTGACGTTCGAATTGTCGATTATAAATTATAAACGAACCCAGATTGGATCCCTATTGCTTCATCGAGATCTATAGATGCCAATATATTCGCGTTAGTGTCCGCGTAGCTTGCCATGTTCAATTTATCATTCTATACACTTCAACTTCCCCTACGATAGAACTTTAAAAAAATAGTTCACATTTCGAGGTTGCTCGCGATAGTACTGCAGTCGTTAAAGCGCACGTGACTGGATTTCCTTTAAAAAAAGGTAATGGTGCCGAAGCAAACTTGCGCAGCTCCAATATAATGTTATATTACTCGCGATATGCTAAAAAAAGACAATTTATTTTCATGCGACAAGTTCGCATGAATCGACACTGACATCCGACGTTCATTTTATTCGCGATCATATTTTAGTCGTCCAAGCACAGTTGCACGATTGAAAGAAATATCGTCGTCGAATTCGACTGAGAAGGCGCATCTGATACACTACAAAATCAAGATATAAATAAAAAAATTGACAAGGAAAAGATATATGTGGAAACTAATTTTATAAAAATGATCGTGCTTCGCCGCTTCTGGTAATGTTATCATAATTTTTCAGTTTTTCTTCTTCTGTTGCATACTTGGGTATAAAAAATACCAAAATACTCGAGCGTAGGACGTCCGGAGATGCAATAAAAAAAAACTAGCGACAAAAAAATAAAACCGCAACAAAACAATTATATCGTTTATATAATATAAAAAAGAGGTCCCCTTTTTTATTATTATAATTTCCACTTGGACATTTGTCAAGCATTCGCCTGTCGGCAAGGCAAGACCATTTGTCACGAGTGAGCTTTTTAGACACAGACACCGAGGGAACAGCGGACAACGAGACTTCTATTAAAACGAATGAAAAAAAGAAGAAATACTTCAAAGAGAGCTGGCCCTGAAAGCGCGAATTCAAAAGCCGTCCTTCACAGACGCCCGATTCTTGCCCCGGAGGCAGCGGACATTTTGTGTCCACGGCGGCAAACATTGAAACTCGGACTAAAGGGGGAAGCCTCGTTTCATTCCCTTAGATATTTCTGGACTTTGGACAAAGAAAAACAGAAACAAAAGACAAAGCTCCTTTTTTTCACGTTTTAGAAGAGTTAGGCCTTCCATGTCGGCTGCTTTCGCAGGTCCATAATACTGAAACTCTTTATTATTTTTTATCGCGTTCCGAGGTTTTTCGTTTGTAAGTTATACTCAACGTCGAAGTTAAAAATACGGTTCGGAGAGTCTCTCCGTCCGAGCCGATGAAGCAATACAAGTCACAAAAACGTTAAACGTGACAAACACACCCCACTTGAAAGCGTTGTTCCACAGAAAGCTTCACGGAGAATATACTCAAAACAAAATCCAGCTTATAGTTTGCAAGAAAGTAAAAAGAAGGAAACACAACAACAACGTTGAGGAAGTTGAATTATGTCCGTTACGAATACAAAGTGTTCTGGAAGCTCTACTTTTGACTTACGGTCACTGATATGGTCAAAACGGTAGAGCGTATCTTTGAAATGCCCGGCATCGAGCACGCGCCTTCACGGGGCCATTCATTATGCTGGTATCAGCACCAGAAACGGCTTTGTATCAGCACCGCCTCGCGAAGCTGCGCAGAAGCCGTGCTGCTAGCTGGGCGAACGAGCGTTTGAAAGTGCCTGAGAGGAGCTTCGCGCTCCAGGAATCTCGGAGGCCATGGGCAGACTCGGATCATCGGTGCTGTTTACCTACTAGACATGGCACGCACTTTTCAAAAGGGTCTGTTACCTGAGGGAATGACTTCAATCCTACGGGAAAAGCGGTTTTCCCTTTTAAAAAAACCCCAAAACGTTTTCTTTAACCATTTTTACCTCTAATCACATGCGTGAGACTCTAGTAAAACGATAAAACCATCATTATTACACACGATTCGAGTTGTTTAGAATGTATATGAGGCGAAAAGAAATCTGAGAACTTTGAGTAGCATTTCTTCTTATTGGGGACGCCATTGGAATAGACTAAAAGTCAAGGTCACACTGCCCATGCAAGAGACAGGCTGAAGACACTGTCTAAGGCACATTGGTCATAAAGAAACGGTCTGACGACACGTTCGAAAGTGATAGGTACGAAGTCTTCCAACATGCCCGACGTGTGTTCCCAGGTAATGCTGTCGCACATGTGGGTAGCGAGCAGATATGTGATTGGGGCTGAAATGGGCGACAAAGAGAGACCTGTAAGTTACGCTGTTTCGTTGCACACACTCTTCCGTTACGCTTTTCTCTCGTTTTACGAAACCCTAGCCACCAGCCCTATTCACATTCTGTATAAAAACAATAAAATAAACCAGGAAGCGGAACGAACTTCCCGGAAGCGGAAAGCGGCGGAAGTCCCTTCCCTCCGTACCGATGGAAGGCGTTCGATACAGGGAGGGAGTGTCCGAATGGACCCAAAGACGGGCGACGACCGTTTCCTCCCTCCGAAGGCGGACGGGGCGGCGGAAACGGGCCAGACCACTCGGAAATTCCATTTGAAGGAAGCAATTTCCTCCGCCCGGTCGCTTTCGGACGCCGGCCAACGGAACCCCGTGGCAGAATCAATCCCTGCGCTTTCTGCTCGGATGTCGTCTGTCCGTCAGTGGGCCGGAGGATCGAGTCCGAGATGCAGCGATAAAGAAATAAATTTAACGTCAACGTCTCTGCGATAAATTTAGCGGGCAATAGGGAGTTTTCGTAGATCGCCTTCCCTACTCCGCTACGCTCTCCGCAACGAAGACGCCACTATTGCGGCGTGCGCGCGGCGCTGCCCTTGAACCAATGTTTCGGATCTCGCAGCAGGTTGCGGATAGCGTTGCGGGACGGAAGAAACGATCTACGAAAACTTCCTAATGTTATCACCTAAATTTATCGGGAAAGCTTCCCTATATATATATATGATAGTATATAGCGAGAAATTTTCTCCGTTAAATTTACCTGGCAAACTAGTCGATAAATTAAGCGGGAGATTTCGACGCTAAATGTACCAGCAACGATTCTCGCAAAATTTGGTCGGAAATATTATCCCTAAATAGTGCAGGAAAATGTATCGTTAAATTTAGCAGAATGTGCTCTCCCTAAATTTAGCGAAAAAAACTTTTCCGTTAAAGCGAAAAACATGTTTTCCCTCACTTCGCTAAATTGAGCGGGAAAAACTCTCCCTAAATTTAGTGGGAAATGTTTCCCCTAACATGGCGGGAAAACTTTGCGCTAAATTTATCGCAAATTGATCTCCCATAAATCTAGCAGGAAAGTTTCTTCCCCAAATTTAGCGAAACATGTTTTCCCCTAAATTTCGCTGTAAAATCTATCGCTAAATTGAGCGGGAAAAATTCTAACTCGAATTTAGCGGGAAGTGTTTTCCCCTTACTTTGGCTGGAAAACTTTGTGCTAAATTTATCAGAAAAACGTTCCCCGCCAAATTCAAAGTGGTGTCGCGAGACACTCTAATTTGCCGCCAAACTTTGCGGAGAAAATTTCCCGCTAAATTTGGAGGGCCACAACCTACACACAAAAAGAGCCCGAGATCCGCAGCGACACTTTGTCACTAACGGCGTGAAACTACAAACAAAAATTTCCCGCGTAACGAACAAATGGGCTGGTAACAGGTTGCCACGTACCTAGTGTTGCGCCTGTTACCGGAAACAAGTAACGAAATAGCCGTTACTAGCTTGTTCGTCAAAAGTTAACGCGTTACTAAAACTCGTTACCGCCGTACAAATGTAAAAAAAATGTATCAAACATTATTTGTGCGTTATTTTGGGTTTGAGTATTTGGCAGCGATAAGCCGCGGTTACAAACTTCGCCAGCAATTAAACGATAAGAAGCGATTTTATGCTACGTTTATTCTTTGTTTATCAAGTATGTATAATACAGACAGCCCTCGATGGCGCGTTGGACTTTTAAAGAGACCGATAACGCGACTAATTTTAATAAAAAGTAAGGAGTATCGAGGAATCAAATTTTATAGACAATATTGTAAGATAGTAAGGAAAACATTTTTACTCGTCAGTTATTCCGAAATCTGAGGAGACGTTACGAACGTTACGAAAACATGAAACTTTTTTTTGACTAGGTGCTCAGCATTTCGTGAAGCCTGATAAGTGAAGCCTGTTATGCGCGTGGCCGCGAAGCTCGATGCTGATTGGTTAACGGGGAGGTCACGTGACCAGAGGGGTAGGCGAGGAGGAGCTCCACCACCTGTGCGCACTGAGGGAGAGGAGCTCCAGAGTATGGAAGGCTCTGGAAGACTGCCATGTTTATCAGTCCTGCATACGTGAAATTCAGGGTATCGCTAAACTTTTGTGACGCTATAGAACGTTTCAGGTTTGCAACACAGCTGCCTAGCGATTTCCCATATTTTTTTCTTAAAGCTGTCAGTAAGTGCATACACTAAGAAATCTGGAGAGTTCACTTTCCCGCAAAGCATGCGAGGAATAGCCAATCACACCAATCTACGGAGGAGGCTAGGCAAATGACACGTTTCAACCTAATTAACAAAACAAAAAAAGTCTGCACTGCGAAATTGACTTTGTGCTCCGTGTTGGAGCACATACTTGTTTTTTTTATTTATAAACATATGTTCAGTCTCGTGATTCGCCCAGCCACCTTCGTAGATTGTGGCGATTGGCTCAAATACTGTGCGGCAATGTAGAGGCTTCAGATTTTTTAGAGTGAACGTTATATATATCGATAATGCTAACTTCGGTTTCGCGGCTGACAAAATATCCCAAGTGGCCTGTCTCCGTTATCATTCTGATGAGGGAAAAAAACAACGCCATGTATATAAAAGACGTCTTCAGCGCCGCTCTGCGGCGTTCATTTTCCGCACGCACTACGCAAAAAGCTCCTCCTCCTCTCCACTGCAATAGACGAGGCGGGAAGGCCCCTTCTGTCTTCCGCAGCCCGTGGGTAGAACGTCGTACAATTCAATCCCTTACAGAACTCCAAAATCTTTATTCGGCAATCCGTCCTTTTTTTATATATTCAGACCGACTTTTATTTTAGATTATATATAAAATACGTCAATCCGAACCACGGAAGCCCTTCCTGCGTGTGTGTGTGTGTGTGAGTATGAGTGTGTGTGTGTGTGTGCGTGCGCGTGCGTGCGTGTGCGTGCGTCTGTCTTTCTCTATAGGTACGTGTATGTGTCTCTCTTTATATGTCTGTGTGTGTCATTGCAAGTCTTTCTATGTGTGTTTCTTTGCACATCTGTGTTTTGTGTGTGTGTCTGTTGTATGTCTTTGTGCTCCTCTCTGTGTTTGCGTGTGTGTGTTCTTGCGCATTTGTGTGCTTCTCTCTCTCTCTCTCGGTTTCCTTGTATGCTTATGTGTTGTCTGTGTGTGCGTGCGTGTTGCCTGGCGGTCGGCATCCTTTCAGGCAGGCGTCTCACGCGAACCCAATTGGGGAAAATTGGAAAAATATCCCTCGGTCCTCCCATCGAACATGCCGAATGGAAGAGGGGAAACCCCGAGCGCATTCTGAGCACCGACAGCGGCAGCATTCATCTCGGAACGATGGCTCGCGTGTTCTTCGATGGCCTCCTCTTTTTTTCTTTCCATCTTTTCAGTCAGGTATACAACGGATGCCGCTTATTGTCTGCTAGTGTAAACATTCGGTTACTGTCAAATTGTTATTTTCATTTCGGTACCTGGAATGTTGCATTCCTACTAAGAAAACAAAAACAAAAAACACTATGTATGCGGATGGAAAATCAGCGAGAGCTTAGCACATGAAATCGCGCAGGAATGCTCCGACTCGAATGATTTAGTGGGTATAGACTCCAAGCCAGCTGCTTTTGTTTCTAACACCCTTTCCGAACGCGTTCGAACGCGGAACACTGTCGCCCGGCGTTCACCTTCGAACCCATTCGAAGAGTGAGTAGACACAAATGTTTGGAGTCTTATCGTTCCAGTCAGAGCGCGGAGGCCTGTCGTCCTCCCGCGCTCTCATCACCTCCTTTCCCTCAGTTTCTACCCGTATAGTCAAAACGCGGGGCGTGGCTTATTACGTTCACGCTTCGTGATTGGTTCGTCGGCGGTCTTACCGGCAAATACTTCAATCTGATTGGCTGCCGGACAATAATGAGATGCTTTTTTTTTAACGCTGTCAATGATACTCTGTTTCATCGCAGTCGACGCTACGCTCCGATGAAGTGTATAGCCGTCAACGTTGTCTTCTTAGACTTACGCTAGGTGGCGCAAGCTACCGCCCGTTACAAAGGGTATAGCCATTAACATCCATCCATCCATCCAAGCCAATCAAGCGGCGTCAAAAGTGGATCGTCACGGCGCCCGTTGTCTCAGTTGGTTTCCTATAAACGTATTAACCAATCACGTGCAGAAAAAAAAGTCACGTCCGGCTTCCGCCCGACGTGTGATTGGATCAGCAGAAGTGTTACTGAGCTTCCAGAGTAATTAAATTGTGTTCCACGAGCCGATCACGGCACTTGCTTCGTTTCCTAATTTCTGGTTATGACGATACGGGGGTAACATCGTCGGTGTAGCTCGTTAAATTAAGCATGACGAGTGACAATTTGATATTACTTAAAGCCAGAACGTTCTCTTCCCGCTGTTTTGCCGGGACGCGGTCAAATGATGACAAAGATCGGTCGAGAATAGTTCCACTCAACGGTCATTGCAAATATATGAACACCCCATTTACACTGGTGATACAAGAACTGTCCGCGGACACGTTTGAAGCATACCGCGTCCAATAAAATGTACTTATCTACTTATTCATTTATACGTGCGTCCGCAGATAATTAATTCTGTCATCGCATCTGCGGCGAACACTTTTGTACGCTGTACGAGCAGAAAGGCTGCGGCCTAAAACGTCAGTCCGGTTACTGCCACTATTTACCCCGGAAGCGAGCAGAGAGCGCTTCGCGTACACAAACCGAATTCCTCCCAACCGAAAACCCCTCGTCCCTCGTTCGACCCAAAAGAGGGACATAAAGGGAACGACGGGGGTAGACAACAAGAAATCACGACGGCCGCCGAACGAGGGACTCAAAGCGAGAGCCGACGTTTTGGGGAATGTTTTCCCCCGCCTTTGTCTTCCTCGCTGCTCGGAACACTAGGGAACAAAAAGGAACATTCTTTCCCTCTTTCCGTCGCACGCTCCCCGCCGCCGCCGGGACGTGATGGGAGCGGCAGAACCTCAAAGCGTCTGGCCATTTTTTTTTCTACGCTCTTTTTTTTTTTTTTTTTTTACCGAATGCCTTCGAGGCACGCATGCTATCCCTCGTTCACCACTAAGCTGAGAGTGCAGTGGAAGCTGTACGCGCTAGGCGGACCAACCAACCGCCTCGGTTTTGGTCACGTGACCCCGCATTCTGCGAGAGGCTTCGGGCGAGAGCACGATCACGTGGACAAAGATTGACGTGCGATTGGTTCGAGGGAGCCCGTATAGCTTCCAGCGCACTCTCACTTTGTTTTACCTTCTTTTTATTTTCTTCTTTTTTTTTGGGGGGGGGGGGGATTGGCAGAGGCACGCGTGCGATTTCTGGGCACGGAATTTAGGAACTGGGGAAAAAAAATCTGACGGGCACCGATTTTGTTTTTGCTCCGAGACGCTCGCCTCCGCGGAATACGCGCAGAGTTGGTTCTTCGTACGTGGGAGTTTTGGGACGCAGCTGCGAGTGAAAATGATAAATGAATTGTTATAGCTTAAAATAACAAATACAAAAATCCAAAGAAATTACATTTTCATTTCTTTTTTTGTTTGTTTCTCTTCTAGACAGGTATATATACGATATATGCTCCTAAAATTTGGAAGCTAGAGACTCAGGCACACCCCAAATACATCATACAAAAGACTCTGCAGAAACTGTCCGAGGCTTCCTTGTACGGCAATCGCATTGGTCATTAAAGAAAACTGACTGCAGACACGTTCGAAGTGGTGTATGGAACCAAACATACTTCGAAGACACTTCGGGACGTCGTCCGCAACATACTTCCGTCATCGGTTCTGCATCTGCGTGTTTTGTATCATGCATGTATGAAGACTGCAGCTCCGATTTCAGAGAGGGAAAAACTCGGGTCACGGAGCTTGACGCTCGCCGCTTTCGCCGCATCATCGCTGCTTGCATTGCAAACGCGGCTCGTAATCCACGTGACCAGATCGAGCAGTTGAAACTACTCTTAAATCTACAGCGTGGGCCAAATGGAGGGAACGCAGCTTAAACTGACCGCAGAAATCGGTTTCTTAGCTTATCGCGCTGGGATGTGCTACAGAGGTGCTCGAAGCTGGAGCAATCGTTAATTGAGAGTATGAATACACGAAACCTTCCGGAGTCAAAAGAAAGAAAAGAAAAACTGGTTTTGTCTACGGAAAGGATTATCGCTAAGCCTTTTATCTCAGAATCATCAGAAAATCGTTGTCGGCTATTCTGGCCTTTACTACGATAAAAAAAAATGGAAAGACGTTTACAAATCACTGTAATGCGAAATTAGAGCGCAGCTCTTGATGTATTTTGATTTTGCGGCAAACCATGACAGGAGGGTGCGCAGGAAGGAGAGGGAGGGTACGGAGGACCCCCCTCCTCCTCCTCCTCCTCGATAGCCCTCCCCTCCTCCTACAGTTTCCCCGCTAAATTTAGCTGAAAAATTGACGCCACGTGAACCTCAACACCAATTCAGTTTCCCCGCTAAATTTAGCGGGGATTATGACGTCACATGACTTCGTGTCACGTCGCCTATGAACAAATTCAATTTCTCCGATAGATTTAGCGGGGAAACTCAATGTGAACTATTGCACAGTCACAGACCTACACACTAATTCAGTTTCTTCGCTAAATTTAGTGGGGAAATAAATTGGTGTATAGTTCTGTGAGGTTACATAATGCAACGCCGACGGCGACGGCGACGCCGCGAAACACGGGAGCGAGCGCCTAAGAGCTGCGCTCTAAAATTGGTGAAATGGAAAGAAAATAGAATTGGCTTACCTATTCTTCACTTCATTTGCACCAAATAAGCGCCAAAAAAGCACATATATTTTTTTCATTTTTTTCATGTACATG
>JAZHYW010043505.1:0-51789 GCA_037355805.1 Ixodes ricinus
CCTGAGTCTCAGGATTTTATTACCATGAGAAAAGGATTACAGTCACAGAGAGGAAATTAGAAGATTGGCGGAAATAATCTAGGGACATTTGAGTGATGCACAACTAACTAGCACAGCTGGGGACAGGCGTGGACAGAGGAAAACTCCCTCCACGTGGTTCCGGCCCAACTTAACGCCGACAAGGTTTGACCGGAGGAAGCTAGCGACTCCCTCGCCGGGAAAAAAAGGCGGGAAGTGATGTTTTTAGTTTTTTTCCCTATCCCTCGAAGGTTATCCTGGCGGTATCCCACACTACCTGGTGATAGTTAGGGGGATAAAATTGTCTTAGAAGGACGGGAGAAATCATAAGTTTGTCTTTTCAGACTTAGGCTAGGTGGCGCAAGGTACCGCCCGTTACGAAGGGTATACCCAATAACATCCATCTATCCATCCATCCATCCAAGCCAGGCGAGGGCAGGCAAGCAACTGCGCAATAGTCTCTCCGTCTCACTCTCTCTTGCCCTTTACGGTGTCACGTGGTAGATCCTGTAGGGGCGAGGAGGAGCATACAGGACTTTCCCATAACCCTATGTGAACATCGCACGTGGGGACTTGGGGATTTTCGCGAAAGGTCTATTCGAGCGTCTTTGCGTTGGCCTGCGTACGAAGAGTGCTTCCATGTTACGCGCTCGACCACGCAGCTTAAACGCATTTCGAAGACAAACACGTATCCGGGCATCTCCAGGAACCGTAGGGGCGCTGCCTCGTTCTTTTGAGATCGGGACAACGCTTTTGAGAACTATGAACGTTCAGGGTCAAATACCAAGAAATGGATACAACGTGCATTATAGGCAGGGAGGAAATTGAAACTCCAAAGCATGTCATTATTGAATGTAAAGGGCTCGGCCACCCAGAGGACCTCACATGAAGAGGCTGACTTCCACAGGGCCCTCGGACTCCATGAGAACAGTAAAACAAAACGTTTTGAAGAAGCAGAACTCTCCCCCACCCCCTCATACCAAAAAAAAAGATTAAAAGAATGGCAGATAAAAGCAGGGGACAGATAAACGTTATATATGATTTAATTGACTTAAACATTATTTAATCTCAAGCTAAAAATACTTTTTGGCTAGGTGGTGCAAGGTGCACCACCCGATTCAAAGGGAACAGCCGCCACTCATCCATCCATCCATGCATCGGATCCGGGGTGACTCGGGGTGATGGATGTTCTAAATACATCACAATGACAAAGTTTACGCGAAAATCATCTGAAAGTGGCGACCTCCAGGCCAAAAGCAAGCATCAGGCTCCACCGTAGTGGTACTCCTGATCTTTTAAAAGCAGATTCCGGCAATTAGCGATCGAGTACGCGAAGGAAACTCGAGCCTTAAACAGAACACCCACACACAGGCGCCCTTTCACCGTGGAGTGCATAATCGGTTGTTTTAATGAAGTTTCAGACAGAACCGTTTATTTTCTTTTATACATTCTGTCCTGTCGGAAAACAATAAACTGCCATTAAACTATAGTGCTCGCGCCATCGCTTCTATTCTTTCGAAGGCTGGTATTTGGTACTAACATTGTTTGCTTCGCCCCGCCTCACTTTTTATTATTTTGTTTCACTTACTGAGTTTATGTGTTATCGCAGGGGACGTGCGTTATGCTAAAAGTTTCAGTCACGCTATAATTATATTAATTGCTTTATTTGGTTGTTTGTTTACGTGCGCCTAGCAACATAAAGCAGCCTCCGGGAGCAATTTTTTTTGTATTTTTAGAGCTTCGGGCTTTTAAACACTGTCGGTCAAGATATTTGGGGCCAGTTTGACAACGATGGACTGCGCACGACCAACATGGTGGAAGGTTGGCACAATGGGGATCACAGCCGGCTGCCAAGCCATCATCCAGACATAGATGAATCCATAAAGTTCTTGCAAGTGATGATCGCAAAAGAGAATCCAGGCACTGCGCTTGGATCCGCTTTCAGTGGTGTCTGTGTCGTCAGATGAAGTGAGCAATCGCAACAAGGGCGACTGTAAGAAGAAATTGCCATGTTTTGGGTCTACTTGGCCTGTGATATCCCGACGTTTGAAGATGTGCTGAACTATCTTGACACATTTGCTAGACTGGAACTCTTTCCATAGAATGAACTGGAAAGAATGTGGGTCAATTTGCTTGAAGCGGAATAGTTTCAGTTTCTTTATCCTGTGAACACAATAAATATTTTTTGAATGCCTCAAGCAATCTCGGTTTCTTACACAACCAATAGACATTTCGCAAACGCCACACACGACATTGCGTCTCCAAGTGGCATTCAGAGCATAAGTTAGTGCGCATCGATCACTGCTAAGCTTACCTATTAAATACCAGTTTATATTTTATGACTGAAAAACAGTAACAATGATTTTTAAGTAGAGTTTCTGCAATTTTATAACACGTAGTATAAAAATACTTATTTTTCGCGAGCATAATATTTATATCGCCATTACTAAATGTCGCAACACGGACTTCCCAGACTTCAGTAACAAATCCTTACAGGGACTGCCCCGGAAAGCAAGACTCCCAAAAATATAGTGAATGCACCAAACCAAGGAATGGAAACCTTCAAGGGAAAGAAAACTTTATTTCTTGCTGAGACACGTGCATGCGCTCTGCAAACCTTTCTCACTTCTCTTCTTCCCCTACCTTAATTAGCCAATCATCCTTGCCCATCACGGCTGCCAAAGTGCCAGCCCTGGTTTTACTCATTAATAAAACGTCTACTGATCAGATCTTGAGGGAGGAGAGGTAGCCTTCCCCCTTCCCTCCCCTCAAGGATTCTTTAGATTGAATTATTCGAAATGTTGACTGAAACTCACTTCTGAAGTCGTCAATCAGTGGTGGACACTAGGGTGATTAAATATGGATTGATATATTTGGGGCAGGAAGCATGCATCATATAAGCTGGTAAAGAATATGAGCATAGTAGCTGTGGACACTAGGTTCATTAAATACATATCGATATATATTTTGTGCAGGAGACATGAATTATATAAGCTGGTAAAGAATATGAACCTAGTTGTAAACCCGAGACTGGGGATAGGGACCAGACAACGACTGGGAGAAAAGGAGAGTTAGTTGATATGAGCAGAATCGAATTCTGATATAAGTGAATAAAGGAATGAAACAACCATAACATATATATCACACAAAAACACGACATTTATTACGATACATTTTTTTACAGCCATTTATGAATTGTACATTTAGATATATGTTTTCCAGACACTTGAATTCTAACCATTACTAAAAATATCTTACAAGTTCAATAGAGCAAATGTGTTCTGAGCGAAAACACAATTATGAAGAAAATCATCTAATGAAGAAAATATGTAGAGAAAATATGTAGATCATTTCAGACACACTTAAAGCCCATTTTTTAACGTCACTTCTACAATGGCGAAAGGTCTATTGCGTAGTGCAGGTTCATTCAACTGTGACACATTTCAAAAAAGCATACACGAGTGCTTGACGATACAAATTAAGGTACGGCAGCGAGAATTTTTTTTTTCAATCGAAATGTGCTTATGGCTAATACGTGCGTGAACGTAACAATTTATTTTATAATAAAGTATAAGAACCGATTGAACCTTAGATATCATTTATTACAAATCTCTGTGCCTTGGGGTGCTAAGTACGTTTTTAAACGTTGTTGAATATCGTACTATCAGTTCTTCTTGTCCCGTTTTATGAGATATATGTTTCGCACTCAGTGGCTCAGTACGCAGTATACTCTAATGGAACATCCGCTTTGAATGGAAAACGAAGCAAGGTTGACAGTCTAACATAATTCAACATAAGCATGGAATAGAAAAGGACAAAATTTGGTGTACACATATTATAAAAATTGCCATCACACAATCGGAAAATACAAAGCAAATCGCCGTTCAGGGTTTTAAGCAGAAAAATTATGTTCCACATTATTTCGGATACATTGGAGTTGTAGGATACAAATCATTCAAATATAGTGAAAATATCATATACATACAAATCAACCATAAGTCACGAGTTACAAGTATGGATACAAAATTACATTTCACAGTCCTACATATATTTAGGAAACAAAACAAAAATATACTGTTAATATTAAATTGTTTCAAACAATGAACTTCAATAATTTGTAAAAGTATAAGCACCATCTAGTTCAACCAAGTTAGAGGTTATCTTCAGTTCTTTGTAAGAACGCGACCACGATTTCTTTTTTAAGGCGTATGACTCGTGTCCCGTGCTCTGAAAATCGATTCCGAATAATCCTCGCAAAATATGAAAGATTTCGACGTTCCATACGAGAAAAAGTCGCCTCTCCAATCAACACAAGAACTGAGAGGGAGATACCCAAGAGCCAAGCCATAAAAAAAGGTCTCAGATCACTGAAGCTCAGAACCAGTTCTTGGGCGTGCTTCGAACTACCCTCGTGAAAGTACCGGCTCTTGTACTCCGCAAGGGCAGCATACCTCTCGTATAGGCCCGCCTCAATCGCCCGACTCAATGTTGCAGCAAAGTCCTGTCGGTAGACCGAAGACAACCTCATTTCCGGTCCTACGGGGTACGCAAAACACGGTGCCTTTGGTCTCAACGTAGCCTCTTCCGAGAAGCTCCCGCCTCGCAGCCTCGCTGGGACCTGTTCGCGAGTTGTAGGCGAAGAAGGCGTCCCTTCCGTCAGCGGAAATTTTAATCGAGCGACGACTGCCTGATGCCGAGTTGGAAGTTTGGTAGCATCGACGTACTTTTCGGATGTGACCATTTTTCTTAAAGATATCTAGTAGTCCAGATTCTTTAAGGATGCCGGGAGTTTCAAGGAAACAGGGCCGATGTCCTGTTTTAACAAGATGCTCAAACGACACGAACTGAGTGGCTTCTCCTTTGAGAGGAAGGTCGTTTAAAAGCGAAGTGAGTCGGCCTTTGAATGCTGTCGACATAACGACAAACATTAAGGCCATTATGCCATACAATAACCTGGACAGAGACGTGCTCAGCAGGCTTGTGTGGAGCTGAGTGCCCTGCTGAAAGAACGCTGCCACCATGGGAAATATGAAGTGGAAGATATTCACTTTCTCCTTCAGCGTAACCTTCGCAATGAGTGCGTAGGTCAAGGCGAGTAACAGACAAGACGCGAGAAGTGCTACCCATACCTCCCAACGAAATGGCAAGATAAATATTGCCTCCCTGGGAACCGGATCAGGCTTGCGAACATAAAATGAAAAGCCAGCCGATCCAAAATGATGAAGCCCGTCAATTGAACTCCCACTGACACTGCCTGCACGATTGTTAAAACTCCTTATAAACGCGCTGGAAAACAGTTCACCAGCGCGGATGTCACGGTCAACGCTAACCGAAGCGTTCCGGTGCATTAAGAGACTTAAGGTAACGTTAAAGCTTGGATGCTTGCAGGCGTAAAAGTACGGACATCGGAGGCGTATGAAGCTCCCATTCAGCGTCCGTTGCCGTTCTAACAAAATACCCCTCGTAAGAGTTTGGTGTTCAATTAATTTTCTTTCAAACTCGCTAGTCAAGAAGAGACTGCCGTTGTCGAAACTCATTACGTATCTACCGCTGGCTCTGGGGTACGGTGGTTGAAATGGAAACGTAAAAGACTTTCGAAAATCTTCCCATGGATGTTTTGCGTATTCCGCCACGACAAAAGCAGATATGAAATATTTTGTTTTGAGGCTATGATATAGGTTATCAATATCATACTGGCCGCATATGAAGTAAACTATCTGAAAAAACGACTTTCTAAATGCAGAGCAGATCTTGCCTCTGCAAAGTCTAAGGTGCATCTTGCCATCAGTCCACAACGTGACCAGTTTTGCTCGAAAGTCCAGGAAAGCCTTGAACAGCGCAGTGTTTTCCTTGATGCAATCTGTGGGCACGAAGACGTCCATGAAGTCGTTCCCCGACTCAAAAGAGAGGATCAACTCTTTAGGTATGTCTTCGATGGTCTTGAGGACACTCCTAGTGTGTTCCGACTTCATGCTCACCGAAGACGTCGGTTCCTCCAAGACCAGAAGCAGGAAAACGATCCCTTGTAATAAAGACGGCATATTAGGTAAACGAAAGTCACTGTTATCTTTCGTCCTTCTAGACTAGAGCAACTAACGAAGTTATACGTTTTGCACAGACTTTAAAACGATTGTTTTCTGCGGCTAGTCTTGGCATCGAAAGAGCGCACTTGTACACGGAACCGGTTGTTTTGTTGAATATCTGTCTATTCGAATGACGGAGTTTATGCGCTCTCGTACCAGGATCGTTGAAACCCATGAGTCTGCCCCTGTATCAACGTGTGATGGGTTTCTGCATCTACGGTCTCAATGTAATTGAGCAGTTTATCGCAATACTGTATTACTCCGCGATGAGATAACGTTTTGCCACCAATTGTGAAATTTCAGATATTTTAAATTGGACATAAATACATTTGTGCTGTCTCATTACATGATCCAATGTAGATAATGTTTATATAGCATGAAGGTAGAAGAGCGATAAGATCTAAATATGCCAAGTAGGGAAATCGTTGTTCCGACCATATTTATTGGCAAGTAGCGGAGCAATTTTCATATATTAATTCCTATACGAATATCTTTTTTTTTTTACTGAAGCTGACCTATTATGCATCCTCAGTGAACGGTCGAAGTTGTTTCCTGAGCTAATGTATTGTGTCATGTTACTTTACAGGGTGTTTCCTTATAAAACGGCAAATGTTTAAAAAAGAGACAAGAAATCAAAAACTGATTCCTTCGGAATAAGATATGCTCACCACTATAAATATCAATGTAAAGTGCTAATTAGAAAATTAATTAGCTAAAATCCACATATTCACGTTTTTATTGTTCGCTTTGGATGGCAAATTCCGATTAGAAAAATATTGTACCCGTTGTCACAAAATGTCACATTATTTGTTAGAATTCAGAAAAAGAAAGGCTGCTTCAGGCCCTTTTCTGGCAAATTTTAGCAGTGAGCAGACGAGATACCGAAACAAGATGGAACAACAAAGTCGGCAATTCCACCAGGAAATGACGAGAGACTGCAGCGGACGGGGGTAGCGAGTCATCGCAAGACGATAAGAGTCACATTTTATTTGGGTGTTGCGAGTGTCTCTTTTGCAACCCCCTGCCGACGCTTATAAAAAATACGTGGCCCCACAAGAGAGGGTATGGAGGAGAGTTCCTTAACCGTAACTGCTCATTCGTACCGACCAACGACAAGTACCCGGCGTAGAATTTTTCGAGTTCAAACCTAGCTCCCACGCACTAGGCTTAGCGCCGTCGCTTCCTAATATGCATGAGAATGTCGCACAGATGCGCCAAGAGAGATGAGGCATGTTTTGCCTTTGCCTGTCCTACTTGCAGAGCGAAAGCTCATATTTTAATAAAGTTTCTCATAACACAACACAATGGCGTAGAAGACAAATTCGACGTTCACCAACACGACACAAAATAACACCAGGGCGTAGAAGACAAATTCGACGTTCACCAACACGACACAAAATAACACCAGGCCGAAATATAAGAAATAGTGATTTATTAAAACCAAAGTTCAGTCTCCCACAGCGCTACGTGTCTTTAACGAACATTTTTTCCATGACACCTCTCTAATGCCGAAAAGGTTGCATTTGATTCAGCTGCCCCGTGTTTGAGAAAATAAAATGAAAATAAATATCCTTCCACAAGAGCTAGGTAACACACATTAAATTACGAGAGTGATAATATTTTTCTTAATAAAAATATGGAGGGTATGTGAACACAATATGTGGAGAGGACGATATTTTATCGTAGATTATAAGAACCAAACGAACCACATGATTTTTGGGGATTTCAGCTATTTTAAATAAGTTGCTAAAGTATGTTTTGTTCATACTTTGTTAGTTAAATCCTGCAATTATCATCCCTCCCCTCTCTTTACTTTACGTCTTGCAGTCAGTGCCTCACAGTGCAGTATAAACTCTAAGTGAACATGAGCTTTCGAAGACAAAAAGAAAGCAACGAATCGGCAGCTTGCATGGTCATTTTGCCAAACGCGTTTAAATGCGAATGCGAGAGCATTATAGGTTAGGTGTTGCTCTTAGTTCGGGAGATGCCAAAAGCAGGATGACCGTTAGACTCTCAGTGCCTGAGTGGGTTTTGCGCTTGAATCAGGTGATATGTAAGGCAGGGTTTTGTCTGCGAACAGATATTACGCCACACCATTGTCTCTTTCTGACGCTGCGCGCACTTCCCTTCAACACAACCCGGATACAAAGCCTTAGCGCTGAATATTGAAAATGTCACGAATGACAAGTGATGAGGCGGTGAGTAACTGAGTAAACTAAACGTTCAATCGGGCGAACTTGTGCCCAAAATAAAGAAGGAAACAAAAGACAACAGTAGAGCGTCGCGGGCGTCGAAGTCGGCGAAAGAGCAGAGTCGAACGCTGGGGCGAAACCGACTGCGGCTTGCCACGCGGAGCCCCTTTTGTACACGCGTCGGCATCTGGATCATTCGGCGTAGAAGGTTCGGCGCGTAGAACATTCTAATCTCGAATCAGCAAGACGGTTCTCGAATTTTCCAGAACATCGCATTACAGCCTCAACAAAATGTGTAGCCGCGGCCAGGAATCGAACCCTGGCCTTCTGCGTAGAAAGGCAAGCGCGATAACCGTTAGGCCACGGGCGCGCTGCCTGCTTGATCAGCTGCGCTCGCGGCAATATTTTGGGTCACCAAGAGAGGGGAAGCGCGCTATACTGCCCTTCTCACTCCTCTTCGTTCCGCGCGGTCTTTCTACACCACCTGCTTCTGCTCCTCTCTTTCTTGCCCTTCCCACTCCTCTCCGCTCCGCGCGCTTTCTGACACTACCTGCTTCTGCTCCTCCCATTCATGTGTGCTCGGATCGTAGCTGAATCAGCAGCGCAATCGGCTTACACGCCGGTGGCAGGTGTTTGATCCCCGGCACCGGTTGCCTTTTTCTTTTTCAAGATCGTTTACCGGTTATAACCAGACTTGTGCAGGTTACTCGAAAAGTGTAATGAATTAAAATTACAAATTACCGAGCCTCAAATGTAATGGATTACCGTTACAAATTACTTTCGCTGAAAAGTAACGGATTACTTTTCTCGTTACGTTACAAATTAATTTCGCGTTACTTTTTCCGTATACTTATCCAGAAAACAGTAAAAACAATTTTATAATTTTCAAAAATGTTCTACAACACTACTTTTCATTTCTCATACGCCCGTATTATGGTAGCCCTTGCAAAAATAAAATATTATATTTAAGAGAAAGAGTGTAGCTACACTCCGTTTACCTGTAAGCTGACAAGGCACCGAAAGCTGCAACCACATTCCGCCATCCCGCTAGCTTACGGCCTCCGGAAATGATCCCTGGAATTGTGCAGACAAAGCTAGCGGTGCGCATGCTCAGTAGTAGCGTCTACCTCCGCTACGAGATTCGGAGCTAAAGAAGCGATCTACGAAAGCTCCCTGTTATTCACAAGAAAAGAAAAACTTGGTTCTAACGTTGCAATGTATAGCCAATGCAGAATGCAAGTGTCCCAGCCTACATTGATGTGTTTCCGTAGGAAAAAGTGGCGGTTACGGGTTATCGATCGTTCATCGGCTTTCACTTTCATACCAATATTCGTGCAAGCCAGGGGGGGGGAGGGCATAGAAAGTGAGAGAAGCGGTGACCATAGGTCTCACAAAACAATAGAGGATCACACCACTTTTAGCGTTCTTTCTCTCTCTGTCAGCACTGCTTAGATGGCCTCACCCCATTATGTTGACTGTTGACTGTAAAGTGAGGAGCGAACTCGACCACCATGCCTAGACATGTAAACCAAAGAAGTATCGTCCGTACCATCGAATACAATGCTCTTAGTCCTGCGCCGGGCGCTTTTCAGCCGTGCCTCAAGAGCGTGCTAGAATACAGTAGCGCTCATCAAAGACAAAGAGAATTCGACCCCTCGCGCGAGACTACATCGCCTGTTACGCGAGTTGTGAACCCGCGAATCGAGGAATACGGACCCGCGTTTGTTCTTCGTGCAGGTGGCGGGAAACGTCAAAGAAGTCTGAAAGGGTGAAACGGTGTAAATGACGAAACGAATAAACCCGAAGAGCTTTCTCCTGCCTAGCCTGTCTAAAAAGACAAAAACTTTATATGATTCCTCCCGCCCTTCTGAGACCAATTTTCTTCCCTAACTATCACCAGGCAGTGTGGGATATCACCCCGATGACCTTCGAGAGATCGGGCAAAAAAAAAAACTAAAAAACATCACCCCCCCCCCCCCACCCCTGCCTCTTCCCCCCCGGCGAGGGGTCGCCAATTTTCCTCTGGTCAAACCTTGTCGGCATTACCCCAGCACTAAACCCCCTGGAAGACAGGGTTGAAACTTTGGGCCGGAGCCATGCGGGAGGGAGTCCCAATTTTCCTCTGTACCACCTGTCCCCAGCTGTGCTAGTTAGTTGTTCATCATTAAATTTCCTCTAGACAATTTCCACCAATCTTCTAATCGCCTCTTTGTCACTGTAACCCTTTTCTCTTCCGTCCTTCCATCGTTGCCAGTAAAACCCAGGGCCCCGGCCAAATCCGTTACCCCTTCAGGGAGGGCAGGGCGAAGCCCCGTGCACCTCAAAACCAAGCGAGTGTCTCGCTGTCATTATGGCAGGCGGCACATAATGTGTCTGTCTCCTGAAATTTAGCCCTATACGTCCTCGTCCTCAAAACTCCCGTTCTCGCCTCGAACAGCAAAGAACTTCCTAGTGAATTGTCAAACACATTTTCATTTCTTATGTCCTGTTTTCTTGACCTGTGCACTGTTAGAGCTGATTTCTCCTGCATTCTTCCCTCCCACATTTTCCTCTCTGCCTCTTTCACCCCCTTTTTCACTGAAGTAGTCTGTTCAGCCCTCTCACCAGTGTGTAGGCTATTTAAATGTAAGCTTTCGGGTTCGGTTTGTCCATTTTGTGTTTAAACTTTTCATGTATAAATACTCTAATACATTCCACACCCTCCGCGTAGCATCCATTTCGGTCAACCTACGTTCAAATTTCAACTTACTAATTGCCTCCCTGCTTTCAAAGATGACCATCCCATGTCCCCCTGTACTCCCTCCTTTGGTGTTCTTCCATGTGCTCCTAGCGCCAGTCTGCCTACGTTTCTTTGTCGAATTGCCAATCCTGTTTGAACCTCTGATTTCATGCACAGTACCGCATTGCCAAAAGACAGTCCTGGTACCATCACTCCTTTCCATATACCTCTGACTACTTCATATCTATTATAGTTCCATAGTGCCCTGAGCTTCATATTAGATTAATTTATTTTTCCTTTTCTAATTATATTCTCCTCGTGTTCTACTAGATATTTCGTTCCCTCATTGAGCCGGACGCCCAGATATTTGTATTTTACTACATGGTCTATTTCAGTGTCTTGTATTCCCAGGGGTTCCCTCTTTTCGTCGTTAAACACAATTACTCCAGACTTGTCACTACTAAAACACATGCCCAATGTGTCCCCTTGCTCTCCACATATTCCAGTTAGTTCCTGTAACGTGTCCTGGTACTACCTGTACAACAATTCTCCCACCTTCCATAAAACTCACAATAAAACCTAAGTTTCTCTGCTCTTATTTATTTTCCATTTCAGTGAGATATATTATGAAAAGTAGAGGTGAGAGTGGACAGTCCTGCCTAAGTCCTTTTTTTATTGCTGCGGGTTGTGTAGTTTCTGCTTCCCATGTTATAACTACCTCATTGTATGTGTACACCTGCTGAAGAAACGTAACCAAATTTGCATCTAAGTTATATTCCGTCAGCTGACTCCAGAGTTTTTCCTGGCTCACATTATCGTACGCTCCCTTGATGTCCAAATAAGCTAACCATAAAGGAGTCTGGTTCTTCACTGCTATTTCCATACATTGCCTGGTGACGAATAAGTTATCTTCCAGTCTTCTATCTCTTCGGAATCCGTTTTGGAGCTCACCCAGTATTTGCCTATCTTCTGATCATTCCTCCATTCTCCGCTTTACTATCTGCATAGCTAATCTGTATAGAACTGAAGTTACCGTTATTGGGCGATACGACTTAATGTTGCTTTTGTTTCCTCGGCCTTTATATATTAGTCTCATTTTACTTAGTTTCCAATCATTGGGCACCTCTCCTCCCATAATTATTTGATTTATCACATGTCGTAACTTCAATTTGCTTGTTTTTCCTAGTGTCCTAATGAGTTCCATGAGCATGTCGTCTGGGAAGCCGTTGTATCTCCTGGAACCTTACTTTCTGCCTCGTCCCATTCCATTCTTTGTAGCCGTCTCCATCGTTACACAATTCTGTTCCTCCTCTACTCTGCTGCTGTCAGTGCTGTTCACTGTCTCCCTCTGCTCAAGCTGGGAGAAAGCCTCTTCGATTGTCTGCCTGTAATAATCCCGTGCCTCTTCCCCCTCCACTCTTCTCCCTTTTTGTCTGGTTAGGACGTGTTGGAAACCCTCTGTCTCTCAACTATTTCTATCACCGTTGCCAGGGGAAAACGTTTCTTCTATCATTTACGATAACTAAATGCAACTTTAACGATATATGGGTCTTGATATCATTTTTATATATCAAATGCCACGTCTAACGGCCAGTTTTTTTGTGTGTGTTTGGACGCAACGTACATGTAGGAAAAACATGTTCTTGCGCACGTATTTGAGATAGCAACATAGCTAAAGGAGCGTAGTAAAATACGCTAGTCTGCTATTTTAAAACCACTAAGTGCAAGGAAGAACAAAAATAATGTGTGCGAGACGTATTTCATTTTAAAAAATAATGTAAAATAGCAGAAATGCTAGTTTTAAAAAGGATAACGAAAGTTTCTTGATTTTTTCCTAGATATAAAAGCTATTCATTCTAATGAAAGCACAATAAAAAAATGCATCCTAGATATCCTAAAGCATATTCATTTCAAATTTGATTGTGACACGAAAGTATGAAAAATAAAACTGCTTGTGTGCAAAATGTGAAGATGCACTTAAAGATTCGCAGAAAGAGAAAGATGCGTTCAAACATTAATTGAGAGCCTGTATGATAGAAAGGTTCCTCCTGCTGAATCTGGGTCACGTGGTGAATGGGTCTCGAATGCAAAACGAGCTGCGAGCGGACGCCGAATGCGTTGGTTGTCTGCGAATAACCCGGATTTTGCGTCTGCTTTCGTCGTTGTCAGGCGAAAATTCCGCCCATGCGCACTTCCACCAAGCCGGCAGGATCTTGTTTCGGGGGGGGGGGGGGTGGGGCCGCCCATGACAAAATGCTGTATGGGGGGAGGGGGGAGGGAGCCAGCAAAATGGAAGATTCGAGGGGGGGGGGCATGGGCCTCCCTGGATATGAGTCTGTCTCCGGTACTCGCCCGCCATTGCTGCACGCTCATTTCGAAGAACCTTCTCTGCAATCTAGACTATCGATATTACAAGAGAGTGTACCCTACACTCTTTCGTAGAGTGAGAAAACGAATTTTAGCTATTAATTTTCAGTGAAAACTTTGAACTACAAAATTGCGATGGAAAGGAAACGGCTAGGACTTGGCAAAATAAATGCGATGGCTTCAATTTGAAGAAGCGCGCACAAAAAGAAAGAAAAAAGGCTAAAATGTACCCCTTTCTCGGTCGCCGGGAGTTCTTCAATGCGCATTCGACTAATGTCGTGATCATAGCGGGTCGTCGTTACATTTGTACATAGAATATCAAGCGTTTAAAAGTATTAAAAGACTATAAAACATGACATCATTCTTTTGGCAAAATACAACAAAAATACGGCAAAATACAGGGCCAATCAGAAGGCGGCGTCAAAGCTGAAGATTATTGTGTTGTCATGATTCTTCTATCATCGCTGAACCAATGAAGCAGAAAAGGTCCATCAGCTCGTAGCGTTGGCTATTCAACCCTAAGCTGACAGCGCAGTGGGAGCTACGCGCTGGCCGGACCAATCAGCGGCTTCCGTTTTATCACCTGGCTCCGTTCTGTGCGCGAGGATGAGTGCGGGAGCGGGATCCCGTGGCGGAAGATAGACGAATGTCGTGTTCAGCAAGCACGTCGCTTCCACTGCACTGTCAGTTTAGAAGTGGATGGATAGTAACGGAAGCATTTCTGGCAGGCCTTTATGAGACCCAAGGTCATGATTACATTCTCTTGACAGGGACACGAAAGCACTTCCTGCGATAATCTATTTATGGTCATAGCTCAATCTATGAAATCTAAGCGTGAGAAATTGAAGCAAAAGAATTCCACGAGTTGCTGAAACGGGAATTAAACGACCTTCTGCAGCAGCCTATTTAAAACTTAATACATGCGGCTCTAAGCATTCTAAAGAACTAAACATCGCATTCATACGTGTCCGATTTCTCCATTAAAATTGATATAAAAAGATCGTCTGGTGGAATTGTTTTTTCATGGGCTATGGAACCATCTGTTCGTACGAATTATCTTTGCGTATACCAATAATAATAATAATATACATAATATAATAATAATAATAGTACTAATATATTTATTGCAGGTGCTTTAAGTACATCAATGCACAATGGCGGGACCATCAAAGCAATAAAGGCTTGTAAGATTAGTAATAATAATAATAATAATAATAATCATAATAATAATAATAGTAATAGCTTATTACCATGTATAGCATGGTGGGGGCTGCAAACAGCTGTTAACTCCTCCCTGTTACGCGGAACCGTGAGCCTGATGAGATCGGTTTCGTCGGGTGACCGAGTTTACATCAGCTCTATACTTCGTTTCACCTTATGTTGTACCGCAGCGAAGTCTGTGAAGCGCAGCTCATAGCGTTGGCAGCTGCTCTTAACGCACGAAGCTTGTGCCGTCGAGATATGCCCCAGATCAAGGAGCTCGCGCTTGTAGCCTTTCCTGCGCATCATAGGCGAAACGACTATAGTGAAACTCACAGGACGAAAACGATAGGGCGTGTCTTTCGAATGCCTCTAGCGGACGTTTCATGCCTTCCGCCGTGGTTTGGGTGTGCGTGCATCAGAAAGTCTCAGGGGCAACGAAGCTCCATTGAAAGCTGGGAATTTCTCAAGCTGGAGGCGTTACAACCGAAGGACCTTCCTGCCGTTCCCGCCCTGCCCTTGATGATAGGCTCTTCGACATCCATAGTTGGTGACAGAGGAAATCCCTTTCACCCTCTCCACTTTAGCAGAGCGAACACTGGGAAGGAGGTCGCCCCACCTCTGCTAAAGTGCGAAGAGGTGGGAGGAGCTTATATCTATCAAGCGATCAATGTATGCAGCGTCTGCGTGACTATCTCCACGTACGATCTAAGGATAATTGCAGCAGCTCACCGCTACCCTCGAAACCGTCGATCCCGTTCTGAAGAATCCTGTCGGTCCGAGTGTTCTAATGTTGGAGTCGAAATATACGTGCAAGCCAATTTTCTGGACCAAGGCAGAAAATATTTCGTAATCACAAAGGTAGGAGAGATAAAAATTAAATTGGCCGCGTAGAGAAATCAATATATTGAACCCTATTTCTTTGGAGGTACCGTCACAATTTACAAATTCAGGACACCTTTTTTTTATAAATAAATATTTTTTTTTTTACTCAGGCGGGCTATTTTGTGTGCCCCGATGAACGTGGGATTTGTTTTTTTAAGCTCTTGTGTTGTGCTTTCTGCGTATCCAGGGAAATTTTTAAGCTCAAAATATTTCTTTAGAAAAAAAGCCGCGAAAGCTGCACTTTTGAGCATTGAGCAGGTGAGTTATACTGTCAGGGGACATAGTATAGGAGGGTAATCGTAAGGATTAGTCGGCTAATTAAGTTAAAATTGTTAATTACCTTTTTAATTAGTGAAAATTTACATACGTTTCTGGTAAGAAACTTGCTAAGCTTCATCGAAAACCATTAAATTAGTGATTTAAAAAAAAAACTTTGAGCCCCTGAGAAGTGCAGTAGTGCGCTAAAGATACAACTCGTGCAGCAAGAGCAAGACTACCGGTGCGACTACGCGCCCGCGCGATTTATCCGTCTCTTATCAAAGCCCCAGCTTTGTACCTGTTGCGCGAGTCTTACCTTTAGTGCGCTTGTGATCAAAACATCCAACGGGTCAGAACGTCCATCATGTCGAAACATCTATCCTTCGACAAGATTTCCCCAGAGTAATCATGTATGCAGGTTCTTATTGGCCATGGCGTCACGATGAATGCTTTAGCACAGTCAGTGCGCGATATGGCTCAAAATTAGCTTTTTTCTCGATGGATGTGAGAGAACCATCAAGATCCGCAAATTCATTTCTCTGCAACTAGCAAGTAAAGTTTGTTTGTTTGTTTATTTTATTTTTGACACAATTGTCAAGAGGGTTGGGACAAAAGGCGAATACAATCACCTGACTAGGTCCCAACCCATGTAACAACACTCAACAGCAGGGCACAAATCGAGATAGAGAAATAAAATGAAAAGCCAGCTCGCAGCACAAGTCAAAAAAGAAATTATTTCATCCAGCTAAAAACTCATCAGCTTAAAACAAAAGCTGACTGATACACTACAACTCTATTAGGTATGTGCACAAGCAACGTTAAAATATTCGCTTAGTATTTTTTTAAATAAAACATGGAAGTGATTTCCTGGCCATCTCACACGCATGCAATAGTGTTTCTTTAGGATATCTGTAATCTGGTAGGATAATTTTTGAGTACCATAATTAGTTCTCATACTGAATTTTTAGCTAGAGAAGAGCGCGCATCATAGAGGACCGTATACTGAAGACGAGATGTTAAGTAGCTGCGGATCAGGCTAAGTGCAGTACCTCCTTATTCCATGTAAGCGGTAGTTTTGGAGTAGGATGTCGTGTTGTTATGGAGTCAAATGCTTTTGTGGAATCTATAAAACACTCTAGTGTATAACATCGGTTTTCGATGTTGTCTAAGAGTTTTATTTTTTATATTTAGCAATGCCATCTCTGTTGATTTACCTTTCTAAAATCCATACTGGTTGTTTGTAATAACGTTACGTTTCAGCACAGAATTCATCTAAACGTTTGTAAATAACGCGTTTGACTATTTTTGAGAAACCTGAAGAATCTAGAGATTGGTCTGAAGTTACGTCATGTTATTTTTAGGACCGCCTTTATGAATTACATATACTTTTTGCTGTTTTCAATTTTTCTGGAAAGGTACCAGTGCTAAATAGTGTTACAAATGTGAGACGAGGTCAACAGATTAAAGAGGAAACTTTTTTTATTGGCTTAGAACACAACCCATCTTTACACAGGCGGCACCTGTTGCCTAAGGATTTAATCAATTGTGTTTACTTCTATTTACATACAGGTGCTAGAAAAATTGAGTTATCCAAAAATAATGTAACATAGGATTACACATCGGCGTAATCGTGGTAGGTAACGTTGAAGAACCCGATACTAAAAAATGAGAGTTAAATTTGTTTGATGACGCATGATCGTCAAAAGATGACGCATGACCGTCAATTTGAACGTACTGTGTCCTATCAAATAAGTATGATATGACCCAAAGAACCAAGTTTTATCAACACCAAGAAGCAATAAGTTGTTCAAGTACTTGTGTGACTGTAAAATGCTTTAGATAAGTCGATAGATACAACATCGACTTGCGTACGAACACTAGCACTTTTCCAAAACTAATGAGTTGATTCAAATAACTTGGTAATAGTCGATAGCCTTCTGCGAAAATTGTGTTGTTTATCAGCTAAAGCAGGTTGCTCTCTACTAGAAAATCAATGAGATGTTTAGAATTATGACTTCGGGAATTTTGCATGTTGTTGATGTCAATGATATTGGCCAGTAGTTTTTTACTTCAAGATGGTTGCCCGATTTGCGAATGGGTACAAATTTGGCAATTAACCAATCATTTGGTAAGCGACATTTATCTAGCGACTTTTGAAAAATAACGGTAAAAAAACGTGAAGGTGAAGACGAAGGTTCTATTTCCTATTGAAATCAACTGAATAATTGTTGAACCATTTTAGGGTAGTTTTATCTAGATCACTTTCCCTAAATAGACGCCAGATTGCGTAGATTTTCAGGGGGAAGTGTACCTAGGTCACTGCCCTAAATGAAGACCTGCCAAACGATTTGGGGAAAGTTCTATCTAGGTCACCGCCTCTGAATAAAGACCGCCATGAGAACACGAATTTTGATAGCCGTCAATTTCATATATCTTGTTTTTCTCCAGTCTACTTGTGCTGTGAACAATGTCCAGCAGAGTCCCATTGTCGACCTTAATGCCACCGGATAAGTTTAAGCATGCTTTTTGACCGCGCTCGACCTATCCTTTTCCGTTCTAAAATTGCACTTTTACCAGTTGTTCGTCACTTGAATATGCTTAGTTGCTAATTCGCCTTCTATAGGGTTATTTCGCACACCTCGTGGTGGGATTGTTTACATCTGAACTAGATCAACGCTCCCGGGTTCAAAGAAAATTGACTTCAACGGTTGCCTATAAAATATTTGCAAGTTTTCGTCCTGTATCTGTTTCAGTCAAGAGGTCTTCTCGCGTGCGTCCAACTTTAGAAGCAGCAATTGGTCAAGGTATTTGGTTTTTCGATATGATAATTCCCGTCAATCAAAAAGCAAGTTCCTGCGACTGTGATATCATGACGCAAGGTTTTAAACCACAATGATACTTCTGCCGTCTAGCCATCGCTGCAAATGAACGGCGATTCAGTTTAAAGAATCAGGTGGGAAAATTGTTGTTCGTGAGTTTTCCTGGAACGCTATAAACCCAAACAATTCGGACATTATTTACTACAGATGCATCGCCGGTTTCGATTTCAAGAACCCGCTTCAACCTCATCATAAAAGCCCAATCGCCCATTTAACATTGCAGTACGGAGTGATGATCGCAGACCCGGACAACCCAAGTACACCCCATATGCTGCAGGTCTGGAAATGCGCAGCTTCTTGGGAAAAATGCTCACAAAAAGATATATGGTGAAAGTACAAACGCAGATCCGTGAGAACAGAAAAAAGTTTCCAACAGGTATTTCACGAAGCCATCTTTTCTGCCGAGGAGTGGTTCGAAGATCCCTCTGTTGAAATTCGTAATGCCATCAAGTCTGCAATGAACATCCACTACGGCTATGCATCTAAAGGCCGAGCGCTATTAAGAAACCGGCACTTCAATGTCACCAAAGGCAACAACTAGGACGTCCATCCACCCATTACTTCAATTCACTAAGGACGGGCATCGCTTCCCTTTGCATTGTGAGATAACTGACCACACGAAGAATGTTAGTATTTTTTTCTGAAAGACATGCACGCTCTCTTTGACGCTCAATACGTGTTTGGCGGCGGCAACCACAATTACAATCCGATAGAATTTCACAACTCTGGGCAGCTGTATAGACTTCATGCTATCGTCAATAGGGAAGCCCATCCATTTATCTACGCCTTTACGCAGTCCTGCGACACACGTGCCTAAGAAACCTAGCTCGAGGTGGTCAAGGATCGAATGGAGAGCGAGTTCGTCAATGTAGAAACGCTCTCGACTGCCACCACCAGGATGTTTGATTTTAGCACGCAGTCGTACTAACAACAACACAGATTTTCGGCAGGACCACCATGTGGGAGTAAGAGTTTTCTTAATGTGGTTTGTATTACTAGAAACTAATACCCGTGCCACACGGGCAACTCGAATGTCATTTACAACGAATGACATTTGTGTGATCGGCGAATCAGCTCGCAATCTGTCGCGCGTGGAATGCGCCAGGCTCGGAGTGTCGCGCGCTGATTGGCCTCCAAGTTGTCAGAATTTAACAAATGTTCACGGACTCTGCATTTCCACCATATTTGAAGGCAATTCTAATACATTCCTAGTTTCTAGCGCACTTTTATTACTTGATAACAAGATATACGGATTTTGCTTTTTTTCTTACGTGACCGTAGATGAGGTGAATAAAAAAAGAATCAAGTCTTTGTTTTTTGTTCTTTTTTTATGAGGGAACCATTTTTATTTTCATAGAATGGGACTCATGCTATTACAATGTATAAAATATACCGGGTGTCGGTTTTAGTTGGTCCAAATGTAAAAGAAAAAATGAGTGCGCTTTACAAAGTTATTGTTTTCACTCCGTGTCATCGGGCTTGGAGGACATTATATGGCCAAGTAATCGTTACGATCAGTGAGATAATTAACAAACATGCGCTAATTAACTTTTTTAATTAAAGGTTTTATGGCTTATAGAGGCTTCATGGTAAAACTACAATTTTTAAGTCAAGAACCATGGAAGGCTACAGCAATTTATTCAGTTGAAATAAAAGCAACCGTCTCGGAGACGTTCGTCGTAAAATTCGGTCCTTTTCTACTCGTATGAAGGGTAATGTGGGGTAGAATGAGACGCGAGGCAAAATTCGACACTTTGCGTTTAGCGCCATCCAACTCCTGGCCAAGCAATTGGAGTACGTTCAAGCTTCACCGAGCAGTGCCGTGACCTGTACACTTTGCATGTGTAAAAACTGAGGGCAATCAGCAAGCATGTTCCAGAGAAAATAAATGCAGAGTTGAGGTTGTCGTGTTTATCCCGCTCAAAGACGCAAAATGCTGCACGAGGTTTCGCTTCGGGACGTGTACCCCGGTTGGCACCCACCATACTGCCAAGGTAAGCTTTCATTTTATTGGTATGCTTCCTTAGCTCCATACGGACCAAATTTGAGCAATCCGTGGTTGCGTCTTTTAACGAAATGATTATTTACGTAACAGGATACGCGTGGGGGAAAACGCGACAATCGGGAATTCTGTGACGCGCATGTCTATAACGCACGAGTTTCCTGGTTACTCCTGAGCCATAATCTTTTCTCCCGGTGTCGAGGATGGTCCGAACGTATAAAAAACTTTCAGCCTTTCCACTCTGGTGAAGAAGGAAGACCAGCAAAGCTGTACTATGATGGGACAACCTCAAGGACGACTTCTTGAGGACGACCTTGAGGACGACCTCAGGGACGACGTCTAGGACGACCTCAAGGAAGACGCCTAGGACGACCTGGAGGACGACATCTAGGACGACGCGCTGAGAATTCAGCCTTTCCACTCTGGTGAAAACCAGAGTGGAAAGGCTGGAAGAGTTGCCGCCATCTATGAGCGAGGCCGGCAAGCCGGTTGTCTGGTTGCCGACGTCGCTCATAGATGGCGGTAGATGTCCAGAGTTTTGTGTCGACATTTGTTTGGTACCGGACACGATCCTGGGGAACCTAGCCCTTAACAACTCCGCTGTAAAAAAAAAAAAAAAAAAAAACACGGGCTTCGTTGCGCAAAAGTAATATGAAAAAAAAAGCTCTTGAAAGTGTCAAGCAATAGCGTCACTCATTTCGCACTGCTGCCACACTTTTTGGCGTACCAAAGAATCCGATTCAAACGCGAGCCAAAACAACTCTGTGAATGTGAAGAGCACAGCGGCTCTACAAAAAATGGCTGGGCTACAGAAGGCGCGTTCTATCCGACGTTACAAGTTTCAAAAACATTTCTTTTCTACCTAACGTAGGACAGAAAAAGAGAACAATCAGATCGGAGAGCATCACTGTTAATTCTAACGCCATCTCGCCTCACGGCAAAGCTAATCTTGACGAAAGCAAGCAAAAACCGGCGCTCCACCCCCCCCCCCCCCCCTACCCACAAAAAAAAAAGAAGAAAAAAAAAGTGAAACCGAAGAGAAAGATCATTATAATGATCCCCCGAAGATGCGCGCAGTGACCGAGCGTTTTGCAGATCGTGCGATGCTCACCGCAATAGACTAGCAGGTCCTAGTATACAAATAAGTAACTTTGAAGCAGAGCATTCAGTATGGATCAAGTGCATGGAAGGCAAGGCGTGGGCTTACGAAGAGTGACTTGGAGCTCACACAGTGCGTTTCAAGAGTTTTTATTGCAAAAACTGAACGCATATCAGGTTTTTTTAGCGTCGTCTCATTGTACTCCACTACGATGTCTCATTTTGCCCTACAGGGCGGGGCAAAATGACACATTCGGATATTTTAGTTTTGTTTACTGTTTCGATCGCTCCGGTTAAGTAATATTTACTGAGCATGGAGTCGAGATATGTAAGAATATCTTCATTCTGTTTTTCTTTATTTTTTAATATTGAAGCAAAAATAAAAATTACCACTGAAATTAATTTTTTTTTGTCTCATTTTGCCCCTTCTTTCCCTATCAGCTGGACGATCTAAGCAGGGAAAGTTCAAATTTGACGGCGAATATCTCCAGCCGGTAGCGCAATACCTTTTCTACATTTTTATTGTTTAAATCTGGTTCGAATAAAGAACACACCCGGTAAATCTCGTTTACTTCAGTTGTCCCCACACTTTTGAAACAAGATAAGAACGTCAGCTTATCTTAGGGAGAGCATGAACCTCCGCATTATTAAAATCCAAAATAAGTAAAGCTGTGCTGGTAGACCACGGTCGATATCGAAGCCGCTAATGAGAGTACTTTTTTTCTTTATTTGTTTGGCGGGGTTTTTCCGCCCAGGAGGCCGAGATAAAGGCGTGAAGCCTGACAGAGTCTCTGCCCCCAACAGTCAACAGTGCAATGAATTCATTCAGCAAAACATGGCATACTCAGTAAAAATAAAAGTAAAAAGAAGGCACAATGAAACAGTTAGTTCAAAATTCAACGGTGTGAAATGTAAAACGAAATAAAATGGCACAATGGAACAACTAGCAAAATCACATGTTACACAACAAGCATGATTCGTAGCGTAGAACAAATGTAACGTCGTATGACACAGAAGCATCCTATCACTAATATAGACCAAAAAAATGCCTTACAAGAAAAAGAAAAAGAGAGAAGAAGGACACAGCATAAAATAGGACTGGTGGCCGCCATTTAGTTTATTCATTCATTCATTCATTCATTCATTCATTCATTCAATGCTTTATTTCCAAATTTGTTTTCAAAATACACAAAAACTGTTTGGACCAATAGGCGTTAAGGCTAGTCCGGGGTCCAATCGTAATATAGGTTCAAAAAGCGGCAGAATACAATAGACTCATGTAATGCGCAAAGAAACAAAAGAAATCACGTTCTAGAAAGTAATTAGCGTAGCAATTAGCAATGAAGAATGATCGAATATATGTCAAGATCCAGATTTGTAGTTAAGTATAAGTACATAATACAAATAACAACTTAGCCTGATTCGAAGTAATAGCGGATTCCCCCTAAACACTTGAGATAATTACTCTTTTTATTGCTTATTCCCTGCACTTGCACTTGGGATTGAAGTTACCTATGTACAAGCCTTCGTTCAAACTTGAACGTTGAATAACACCAGATAAGATGTAGCGTCCTTAACATGAGCACTATTATATTTCCCGCAGGATCGTGGCTGCTCATTCCACTTCACCACACCAAGGCCCTAAACACCAAACGCGGCGAGCTACGCTCCCGGCCAAGCTGGAACCACGATGACGATATTGCCAGTTGGATGGAAAGAGGGTGACATCTTCCGTTTGTACCGGGGACTGCTTCCGTGAGGTACAAAGGGACCTACTCGCTATTCGGCCTCAGGTTTCTCCTTTGGAATGATGCTCGGCTCAGGTTTATACCACATAGGCGCGGCGTAATTCTTTTCCATAATTATGTTTCTCGTATCTCATTTGATTTTTTCTTTGTTTGTAACGTTGCGGATTCAATGTGCTTTTCATTCGCCTTTTATCTCATTTTAATTGTATACCCATTGTTGCATTTAGCTTGATTGGAAATTGGAATAGCTGGGCCTAGAAAGGAAGGGGGAGGCAGGAGCTGATTTGTTCCGAGGGTGGTGCCCCATGCGTGCAAGCACGTGCAGCAAGCGCTAACAGTGCGCTTCGAGGTCCAACAGCGGTTGAGGGACAAACAAACAAACAACGACAACAGTACAACAAAAATTCCAAACCCCTGCCTGAACTTCACACCGGGGAAGATATATTTCTCAGGGATCAACACAGCGGAAAGTGGAGGCCCGCAATCGTTGTAGCAAAAGCACCACAGCCAAGATCGTATTGCCGCGCGCACAGCTAACCAAGTAGGCAGGGTGCCCGTGGCCTAACGGTTATCGTGCTTGGTTCCGCTCGCAAAGGGCCACGGTTCGATTCCAGGCAGCGGACGTGCATTTTTATTACCTCTATAAACTCGCGCATTCTAGTAAATTCGACAACCCTGTTGCGTATTCGAGGTCCCAATGTTCTAGGCGCCGAATGTTCCAGAAGCCCGCGTGTACATAAGGGCTCTGCGGGGTGAGCCGGAGTCAGTCTCTGCTCCAGCGCTCTGATCCTGCTGTTTCGCCGACATCGACGCCTGCGACGCTTAGCCTTTCTCTATTTTGCTTGGGGTACAGTTCGCCCCATTAAACGTTTAGTTTCTTCACTTATTCGCCGCCTCATCATTTATCATTCGTGACAGTATATCGTCCAAAACGACGACGGTGTCCAGTGCAGGCGAATAATTATAATTGGGGTTGTGGGGATATTTAGACAGCCCATGGCACAACCCCAATGGCTGAGGTTGTTGCTTTAGCGTTTCGTAGAACGACGGAGGCCGCGCTTGAAATCCAGGCTCAAATAGAGGCAATAGTTTCGTACCAGGCCATGGCTGCAGTCTCAACTTATGGGCGTTCTCCGACAAGTCACACTCAGGATTATACTATCTTTCCTGCTTAGCGTGCAACGCTGCTTCAAAACTACTGGCGCGAGCGTTGGGGCTTTATCTCGTTGATCTTTTGCACGTGTTATCGCGCAAACAAAACCCCACGCCGCTCGCGCCAGTAGCTTTGACAGCGTTGCACGCTAAGTATGAAAGAGAGTATAAGTAACTCCACGAGAGAGCCAAACCGCCGCGAACTGGCGCTGCTTCTCGTGAGCCTGGCGACGTGACGCAGACCGCAATTAGCCGCAGACCAGACCTCTTCAGACCGCTAATTTCGCAAATCTGTTCATTCGCTTTGGAGATTCTGGTTGCACCTTCTCTGCGCCTGCAGCCCAGAAACACTAGTCTGCAGCCCTAGCGAGATCCCGGGCTTCCGCACAGCATGAGACCACATCATAAACAAACAAACAAAAGTGCAAACATTTGGTTTCCCGCACCTATTGAGATCCTCCGTCACTGCGCTAACACCCGAGTGTCACTAGAGCGACAAACAGAAACAACCGACGCGGACAGCGCATCAAGCACGTGCGGCGTGCACGCGAAGGTATTGTAAAGTGGGCAAAATGAGACAACCTTTTAATTTCAATGGTATTTTTTATTTTTTGCTCAAATATTTTAAAAACACAGCATAGTGAATATCATTCGATGTCTTAGCTCTAAGCTCGGTAAATATTACTTAACTGGAGCAAGCGAAACATAAACAAAAGCTACAATATTTGAAAGTCACAAAATGAGACAACGTAGTAGGGTATAATGAGACGCACTTAAACAAAACCTGACATGCGTTCAGTTTTTGCAACAAAACACTGAAAACATACTGCGTGTGCTCCAACGCTCTCTGCGAGCGCACAACTACATTCACCGTGCTCTCGATCCATACTGAATGCTCTGCTCCAAAATTCTTTGCATACCAGGCACTGCCAGTCTCTTGTGGTGCGCGTCGCACGGTCTGCAGAAAGCTCGATCACTCGCGCTTCTTCGGGGATCGATAATAATCCTTATCTTCGACCTCACGTTTTCTTTGTTTTTCTTTTCTTTCGGGTGTGTGGGTGTGCGGGGGTGCGGGGGGGGCGGGGGAGGGGCGTGGCGTGGAACGACGTTTTTCGGTTGCTTTCGCCAACATTAGCTTTGCGCTTGCGAGGAGATGAAGTTAGAAGAGTGCTGCTCCGACCTTTTTATTCTCTATCCTGCGTTACGTACAGAAGAAGTGTTATTGAAACTTGAAACCCTCTCCCAAAAAAGAAGCCTTCTGTAGCCCAGTTGTTTTTTTTTCTTTTTAGAGCCGTTGTTTATTAGTTTCCCAGCCGTTTGGCTCGCCTTTGAAACGCATTCTTTGGTGCGCCAAACCGTGACAGCAGGTACGAAGGGCGTGTAACGCTGTTGCTTTGACACTTTTACAACTTTGTCATGTCACTCTTAGTTTTCTGTAAAGCCCGTGAGCCCGTCTTTTTCTTTATAGGGTCGAACCATCCGCAGGCGTCGGAAAAGAGAATACGGCGTCAGGAGGAACTCAGGAAGTCCCGTGCGTTATTGGCATAGGTGTCACTCGAAATGCCAGATTGTCGCATCTTGCTCCGCACGTATCCCGTTACGTACATATTTATTTCTGCTGAATAAAACAACCACAGAACGCTCAAATTTGGTTCGCAGGGAACTAATAAAGCGTACCAGTGAAATTGAGGCTTACACTGGCAGAATAGACGGTGCCCAACAGGGGTGCACGTCCCGAAGCGAAACCTCGCGCTGAATTTTGCGCCTTTTTGGCGAGGGGGTAAACACGTCAACCTCAACTCCGTAATTATTTTCTCAAAGACACTCTTGCCGACAGCTCTTTTTTTTACTGACGCAAAGTGTACAGGTCAGTGCGGCACGTCTCGGTGAAGTATGAACGTAATCCTATCGCTTGTCTAGGAGATGGTTGACGTTAGACACGAACTGTCGAATTTCGCCCCGCGTCTCATTTTACCCCAACCTTACCCTACCTTTGGATGGCTTCGGGATCACTCGTGCTTACTTCACGAGCATCGAGCGACCGCAAGCCTGCCAAAGGTAGCTTAGCGTGCACGCCGCACGTGCTCGAGGTCCCGTCGGTGTGTAAATCCCCTCGATGTGTTCATGCGTTTGTCGTGCAAGTAGCATATGTGAAATTAGAGCCTCCTATATGCTGACAAAGCCTGCCAGATCGCCACCAGAAACGGCCGCCGAAATGGAAAAGGTGGAGCGGCAGACAACGGATGGAGAGGAGAGCCACGTGACTGGCGTGCCCTACGCGCGGCGAGACGCCGAAACAGCATTTCTCCCGAGCGAAGAAGTGCCTCGGGTCCTCGCGGCTGCAAAAGCTGCGCGCTGACGTCCAGGTTCCCCGAGAAATGGCTAATAAAGGCAGAACTCCATGGAACGAATTATGTGACGAATAACTGGCGAACGCCGCCCGACGGCACGCTCGCTTTGCGCGCGACGTAGCAGCCACTGTGTTGATTCCACGCGCAGAGCAAAAAGCCGCCGGGAAAATTCGTCGGTTATTCGCAGCATATTCGTCCCATGGAGTTCAGCCTTTAATGCTCTGTGCTATATGCCAGATCCTCGCGCTCCAAATCTGCGACCGGGCACTCTATGGCTGCGTCGTCGAACTGCCAGGCTTTGCGAGTATACAGGAGGCTATGGTCAAATGCGCCGGTGCCCCAGGCCCCTGTCTCGAGCGACCCTTCAAGCAAATGGCGGCGCAGCACTGAAATGAGCGGCCCTGGAAGCGAGTGGCGGCGCAGTATCCGCTTGTGGCACGTGTCTTTGTGCGTTTGCCACAACAACGGCTGGGCGGCACTTGAAAGCGTGAATTTTTTTGGAGGGACTTATGTGGGTGTCCCGTTGTTTCTGTTTTGTCGGTCTAGTGGGACTCGGGCATCACACAAAAAGGCAGTCTGCCAATAATGTCTGAGGCGCGTTTCTTTCTTGTTTAACGGTCCCATAGGTCGCAAACAAACTGCCTGCGGACATGTTAGAATGAAGCAAGCAAGCTTTGAAGAGGTTTAAGGCCCGCAGATACCTTTCGGCATCGTTTCTGCAAAGAGCGCCGAGTCTTCGTATGACGTATGGGAAGTGGGAACGCGGCTTACGGAAAAGCTGCACGGATTGCGAAGACAAGTCCTTCAAATATGCACGATTCCTTCGCCACGTGTCACGTTTCGTGTCATTTCGGTACAGGGTTTGCGTTGACACCACATCCACGACCATCATGGTGATCTGGCTGTAGCCTTGCTGCTGAGCGCGAACCTTCTGCTGCAGCAAACATCTGGCACCCCTAAATGTGTTTTCCTCGGCGAGAGCGAGCTTGAATGAACCCCGGCAAAATGCGATAATGTCACGTCCAAGCAACCTTCTGGAGCGAACATGGGGTTTCATCTCGCAGATCATTGGCATGCGTTCTCACGTGAACCAAACCATAGATGCGCTCATCCAGTGCGCTCGCTCCAAGTAGCTTATGAAATCGAACACGCTTGTCGAAGTGGGTATTTCGATTTTTTTTCTAAATATATGAATTGTTGCCTGGAAAGAAAAACCGCTTTTCAAAATTTTGACAAACCCCATGAAGTACTATCGCACCTTCGATGCATATTTGACGAAATATCCGAGCCAAGCGATCTTCAACGCGGCATGTGTTCTATTGGAAGAATTCTATGAGAAGACCGTCACGAATAACCGTCACGAAGGGACGTGACGTCACTCAACATTATGAAGCCAACATGACGTCGTCATCACGTCGTATGACGCTTGTCATAGAGTCGCAATGACGCCATAATAACGTCGCATGACGCTGACGCCGCATGACGTCATGAGGGCACGTGACTCTGTGATGTCACTGACACCACCAGGAGGGCATGTTACTGTTGACGTCGCGTTAGAGAATGACGTCGTAACCTCATCATGTCACCTGACGTTCACATACACACAAATGCGCGCAGCTCTTTCACAACAGATTCATACGTGCTCTCCGGTTTTGCCAATATGACCAAGCTAGAGTTTTTTTTTTTTTTTTGTACTTCTTATGTCACCGTTGGAATTCCTAGATCTTTCTTCCGTAACCGTTTTATTTTCCTCAGTCGACGGCGGACGCGCGATGAGAAGTTTGTTGTGACTTGTAGATGTCTTCCGGCGTAAAATTGCACCCCAGTCACGCTGTTGGGGGAGCGCAAATCCACTTCCCACGAACTGCGGGGATATTCGGGGAACGAGGACGTGCGCCGCGGCGCGTGCCTCTGCATTTCGAAACGCGTGCTCGAGCGAGCGGGAGACTGGGCGTCGCATAAATTTTACTCCGGACGCGAAACAAAAGAGACTCAAAAACAAAGGTCGAACGACTGCATGCAGCAGGCGCAGTACAAGTCGAGGCAAGCAACGCGAGAAACCGTCACCGGCCAATCAAAAAGCGATGGAAGAACGGCCGTGTTTGCAAATGGTAGGGAAAGCATCTCAATTTCAAATTGGGTTGGCAAATAAATCTGTCTTGTGGACGCGTTCCTGTCTCGGCAGTGCTTTCTTTCGGAGAGCGTCTTATTTACGTCAGTCTGAAAGTAGACAAGCATTGAAAAGCGGGCACGCGAGCGGAGTGACATAAAAATATCGTGTCTCATGTACACCGCGTGACATTGATCCTCGACCTTCCTGACCAGCGAAACACGCGACCACTTTTCTCTCCGCGCGATGGCAGTCGCAGAAAGAATTAGACGACTGTCAGCCTTTCCACTCTGGTGAAGAAGGAAGACTACGCGAAGCTGTACATGGTGAAAATGGAGCAATGGCGCTGGCGGCAAGTCGGCCAGCCAGAGTGGAAATCGGCTGAAACGCTAACGCCACTCGGCGTGAGCGACGGCGGCAACCAGACAACTGGCGAGCCGGTTTTCTGGTTGCTGTCGTCACTCGCAGATGGCGGTAGCTGTCCAGAGTGTGTGTGTCGACATTTGTTTGCTGGCGAGACACGATCCTGGGAAAACTAAAACCTTAACAACTCCGCTGTAAAAAATAAAGAAAGCAGCGTTTATCTTTTTAACTTGCAGCTGAACAAGCGATTACGTTATCTGAAGCCGACATGTGTGCCTCCATGTTTCTTTTGTATGCTGGGTTTGAAAAAGCGCGATGCATGTGGCGAGCTCCTAGTGATCGGCTTCAGCGTCGTTGCCAGTCGTTGCAGCGTTGGATACGAGCCACCACCCCGACGCTCGCCGAGGCACTCACTTGCTTGTCACGAGCCCCAATCGAGCGTTCGTTCGGTCGTGCTCAATCTATTCGCGGCATTAGACCCAGTCCTAATCACGTTACTCGAAAAAAGCAATTGATCACAATTATCATTAGTCTCGCTTAAAAAGTATTCAATTCGATTACTCCAGAAGAAATGTAAATTTCCGTTACTTGAAAAATCAACCGTTACGTTACGAGCTGCGCTAGAAGCAGATGAACTTGCATGCCGTATGCCAGTGGGCGAATTCGTCTGCTGCTTGGTGCACGTCGTGCGCTTGTCTACCCAACAAAATAAAGTTCCTTGGTACTCTACAGGTAACGACAACCAATACAAATGACAAAGCGCATTCCGCTGGAACAAAATGGCGGCATTCAGTTCAAACCTCTGCTGTGTGCCGCCATTTGCTTCCCTAAAACCTGCACCGTCACGCAGTCGGCGCTTCGAAGAATGTCGCTACTTGTAGGAAGCTCTTATCTAGGGACTTTACACCCAAGACGCTCATGCGCGTTTGGTGTAAGCCCAATGGCCGCCCGCGATGAGCTGCCTATGCTTTTTATACTGATCATTTGAAAGAAGTCGGGTCTACCTCGTCCGTGAACGATATTTCATATATGGTGCTGCTTTCGCACCAATATTAGCTCTCTAATATCTTTGTGAAACATTCCAATGAACGTCAGTTGGCACGGAATAAACGCGAACAAGGACGCATAGTTTTCGACCCACGCTGAGTCACCCAGAGACGCAACACCGAAGGTCTTCGGTGCACTGAGCAAGAGTCTAACACATCGAAGGAGGAGCTTCATCTTCCTGTAGCCCCATCTGGTTCAGGTGGTGCAGCATCAGCTGCAGCGCATGCACCCACTGTTCTGCGTTTCATTCCGCGCCGACTGTATCTCTTACTAAAACAAAGAAATAAGGGTACATACAGTAATTATTTGCGACAGTCTATAAAACAGCGTCCCCGTAGGTGCCCAGGCAGCCATGTTCTCGCTTCCCCGCATAGCAGCTGTAGTTACTGCCTGTCGCGCGTTTGAGGTAGTCAATAGCTAGTTTTTTGGGTGTTGTGTCTGTTTATACGTCTGCACTTAGCCTGCCTCAACGGGCAACTTGTCTCCCAGCTGTAGACGAGCAATTTAGCCAGTGCAGTACAACCGCTACAGCCTGGGGTCTTTAACTGCACCACGCAGTAGTGATGCACGACCGCACGCCGGTACGATGCTCATCCAGATCGAAACGGGCAGGGTGGGGCTGAACCCAGGATTCCTGGGTTCTGCAGCGCGAGCTTTCACTCCACGTGCTCCGAGCGTGTGCGCTGGCCAACTCGGCCACCGATCCCCCTGAATAGCCAGTAGAAACGTAGTAACGGTCAGAAAATGTAGTAACTGCTGCACTTACTATCTTTTTTATTACTTATCGCGCGTCTGAGGTAGTGAATAGTTAGTAATAAGGTGGTTACGGCCAAACAAATATAGTAACGGTTGCAGTTACTAGCTTTTTTACTAGCTTTATTAAGAGCGTAATATCCTACAAAAGCTGCAGACATAAGGACAGGAGTTTCTGAGCACACGCGCATCAAACATGTTCTAAGCACGCCTGCTTCAAACATCTGTATGCTTCAAATATTTCTGAAGACAGTTTCTCTATGACCAATTGAACGAGACTGTCATACAAGAACCTCGAACAGCGGCTGCAGACTGTCTTTTATATCGTGTATTATCAGTGCCACCGCTGCTTTAATGCCTAACACAAAAGACAGTCTACAAACACTGTCCGAGGTTCTTGCTCGTATGACGGTCTCGTTCAACGGGTCGTACAAAAGCTGCCGCGACATGAAGTCACCCTAATGCCGATATGAGAGGACTGGCACTGCCGGCCTTGGCACGCAGAGATAAATAAATACGGATAAAAAAGAAATGCAAGATACGATGAAAGCTGCACCCGCGTCAGGTTGACAAAGCGAGTATATATAGTAGAAGAGGGCAGTTGAACTCACTCCTCGGCGTCCGCCTTGCATCCGTGCCCCTCGTATCAACCCGGAGTCGTAGTCGTCGTTCGCTCGGTCCCTCGCCGCGGGGCCCCGGCGTCCCCTCCCGAGAGACGCCGGACTTGGGCGGAAGAGACGCGGCCCGAGTGCCCGGCGCGAATCGGAGAGAGCACGCCGAAGGGGCGGCCTGAGAGGCGAGAACAACAACGCGCCGGGTCGTCGCCCGGGGCAACCGTTGCTTGCCGCTGCCGCTGGATGGAAGCGGAACCCCGCGAGATAGGGATGCTGGATGCGGGCCCAGAGGACGCCAACGGACGATCGCGGGAGCGAACGCACGTTTGGCGGCGAAGACGCGACGCTGAGGCGTCCTCGGCTCCGACGGACGTCGCAGGGGGGAGCGACTGCCTAACAAAAATTAATACGTTTATATTTTCATTTATTTGTTTATTTATCCGGAATGCGCTTGAACGGAAGTGGTGTTGGGATTTTGTGTAGCCTTGCCGTGCTGGAGTTCCGGTGAGTCGTCGCGCATACAGAAAACAATAAAGAGGAACCTCTCGTGAACACTATATGGCTGCCATTGGTAAGCCAATGCTGCTTGTTGGGCGTAGTTGGTGCTGAAACTTTGAGTACATGGTAGCGCCTTTCGACACGGATCGACATGGAGGGAGAACAGGACAACAAAACGCGTGTTCTCAATGGTTAAGACCACCGTGACTTTGATTTTTATACTTGGGGGAAACAGTACTACCACTTGTCCAAGAACATCTCCACCCTCCACCTCCGTGGGTTCGAGGCAAAGCGCCAGCCCACTGATTTCCAAATTGAGGGTTCGAATCCCGGTCGTGGTGTCCGCAATCTGACGGAGTCTTATTGCAGCAAACGGGGCCATGTAACAGAGATTTCATTTGCACGTCAGAGATAGATTCTCAGGTGGTCCAAATTGATTATCCGTACTTCGCTGGGACGTGCCAGACGTACAAAATTGTACGTCAAACGACATCTTCACAATTACCGCACCGGCGACATGTTCGAATGAATTCGTTAATGGTGTGGTACATGCCGTTTCAAAAATAGCGAGCACGAATGCGGAAGTATGTCTCTGCCAGATCCAATGTTTCGCAGCAGTAGGGTCGTCATGATGAGCTCGTATGACCTCTCTGTGGAGTATTCGGGGTACAACAAGCAGCCACGGGTGCCCACGTGGTTCGTAGTTTTTTCCGTAAAGAATACCATCATGAAGCCTGCAAAGGGTAGCACGTCATTGCAGTTGGCGCGTGAAACATGGGTGTGGCTCCCAGCAGGTAAAGTGTAACGGTTGTTTAGGTATTTGTCCAATAGTTGAGCGTCGGCTACGTCAATTGGGTCCAAAGCTGCGGAAAGCAAAGGGAAACCAGGGGTTTTTGTCCAGAAGGCTCACTAGGCAATGGACAGCGAGACAGGCCGTCGGCATCAAGGTGTAGCTTTCCAGACTTCTGGACGATACTGCAGTCGTAGTGCTAAATCTTGACGGACCAACGTTCGAGGCGCCCGGATGGGTGCTTAGATTCGTGAGCCAGCAAACGGTCGTGATGATTTGCGACTATTCGAAAGTTATTTTCATAGAGATATGGGCGAAATTTTGTGATGGCCCATACGATTCTTCGGTGATTGTGTAGCTAATGTTCGCATGTTGTAAGAGTTGGCTTGCGTATGTAATTATTCGTTTCTCGTTATCAACGTTTTGCGCCAGGACAGCATCTAATCCGTGACAGCTAGCATCGGTGCGTATAGTTCGGTGCCGTCGTTCAGATAGGTTTAACAAATATTCCTGCCATAAGAACCCTAAGCAAAGAGGCTATCATTCGTTCAAATGTTCCGGAGGCATTGCATAGTCCATAGGCATTACGTTGAAATGCAAAGGTCATTAGGAGTGATAAAAGCCATTTTGGTTTGGCGTCATCAGACAGGGGATTTACCAGCAGTCACTGCGCAGGTCCATGAAAGAGAAAAAGATGAGCCTGGGCGTGTCTAAGGTGTCGTTGTTCTAGTGTAACGGGTAGATGTCTTTTTTGGAAACTTTGTTCATGCGCGGTACTCAACGCAGAATCGCCATGAACCATCCCTTTCTTTACGGGGACTACGGGCGACGACGAAGGGCTGGATGATGGTTAGATTACGTTTTTGTTGAGCATGTCAGCGACATTTTCTTGTATCGTTCGACGCTTCGCTGGTGAAATTCGGTAAGCTCCAACTTTTCAGTGGAGATGACGTATCGGTGTCGATGCTATCGTTCACAGTCGTTGTCTTAGTGAGAGCAGGTCGGTCGAAAGCAAACAAATCGTCGCACGTGGTTAGCACACTGTACAGAGCTCGATGCTCTGTGATGGTCACGGATGTGTCGATCACCGGAGCAGTCGCGCTGCTCGAAGCGGGAGTAGAAGCGCCCGTGGACAAACGGCAAGTGTATTCCCGTTAAATGTTTGAACGGTGGCGGCACGCGATGCACGAGTTGGAGCATTAGCAGTTCTCTAGAAGGGTTCGTAATGCACATCTGGACTCGTTGTGCGTCCTGCACGGCAATCTAACAAAATACAAGAACGCGTGTTTTTGTTTTTGCTTTGAGTGCTGTTGAGGTTGGGTTTGACAAGTCCGCATGAACCGCTAAAGAAGGCCTCGGAGACGACCTCCACAAAGACTGCGAGGAACGGAAGTAAATGTACGTCTTCCTCGACACGAAGGGCAATCGGAGACGAATCAGAGAAGTGGCATCTTCGTTGTAAATGTTCACATGAAGCTCGCGACCTGCACAGTCAATAAAAGCATCGGCTGCTGTCAGAAAGTCACACCCCAGGATGATGTCGCCGACGCAGCTCGACAACACTGTGAAGATGACTGTGTATCGCCTGCCCACAAGAAGTACTGAACGGGCTGAGTAGCCGAGCGTCGTATCAGTTCCCCGTTACTCAGGCGCAAGCGTCTGCCAGCGGGAGTGAGCACCTTTCCTAGGTGGACGACGGGACAATTTCGCTTATACATGATTTTGACGGTCCCGGCATTACTAGGGCCATGAAACGTCTTTCCGTAAATTCCTGAACTTGGAGCTGACGTTGGGCTGACAGAAGGAGGATTTCTGTCGAGATTGAGAGTGCGGTCTGACCTTCGGTGTTAGCACAGAGCGTTGGCTTTAGTTTGACGTGTCGGTGAAATCGGCAACGGCGTTCAGAGGCGACACAGTCCGGGGCGGCGAGGGTAAGGTGACGGTGATCAGCCGCGGCGATTGCTGATCGGCAAAGAAGGAGGGACCGCTGGCGTCGGTCGTCAAAAGAAGCGCCTCATTTTGGCAGGCGCTGGGGTGCCTGTCGTGAAGGGTCGGTAGACTGGAGTGTCTACTAATGACGGCAGAAGCGTGCAATATGGCCCGGTGGGTGGCAATGATAACAGATGGGTATTCGGTTTGGCAGATTTCATTTCGGTGACGTGATTGTCAAAATATTACAACCCTCCCCCAGGCAAAAATTCTGGGTGCGCTGATGAGGGAAAGGTCCCATGCACTGGAACTGCGCTTCAGAGATCCTGGTTTCGATCCCCACCTCTGCCCGTTTCGATCTGGTTGAGCATGGTACCGGCGTGCGGTCGTGCATCACTACTGCGTGGTGCATGTCAAGACCCCAGGCTCTCAGTCGTACTGTACTGGCCAAATTGCTCGTGTACAGTAAGTAACAGTGTCCCCATGTTCAGGCAGACTGAACTCGCTGTGCATGAACAGCTAACGAATAATTTGTTTTGGGTGGCTGCTTGGAAACGGCGGAGCATTAGACGTGGACATCGGCGGTCCCAGTTGGCGGTCCCGATGGGCTCATATCTCTGGCGATGCCTTAATACGCACGACGAAGCAGCAAAACATCACCTGCAAGGTCTGCTACCATCGCTTCTTTCTAGCTTACTTTGCATTAAAACACCGGAATCGCGCATTGTGTAAAGCTAAATGAAGTTGACAAGCAGCTCAAACAACTTCAACTCGTCGCGGTGAAACGAACCCGCCTAACCTTTCCTCCGCTTTCTTTCTCCGCTCTTCTGTCGCTCTCTTTCTCGTTCTTTCGTCTTGGAACCGCCGATGTCAGCGCCCAGGATTTATTGCTGCGTCCTCGCTCCTGCTTTAGTCCCCTGTTAAATTTAGTTGGAAGCGATTTCCCCGCGCAATTTAGTAAAGAACATGAATCGTCGCTTTAGATTCCGCCGCATTACGCAGAATTTTACTTTAACTGCCGAGTTCGGAAGAGCTCCGAAACAAAACGCACACTTCGGCTCGAAACACGTTGCACGTCCTGCGTCTTCCGACGTTATCCAGGGACACCGTCGAATAAAGTTGAGACTCATATACTACACGCTAATTTTAAGAACGATAACGAAGCCATCGAATCACTGTCAAATTACTTTACGACTATCCGGCCAATTTTCTGTGGAACTCCAGCGAGATTCGGCGAAGCCAAATTTAGAAACGATCCCGAAAAAAAAATGTTTACGCGAACGCATTAACGTAACAAGCTTTGTTTCAGAGGCAATCTCGCGCTCTGATCGCTCCTCGCGATGCTCTGTATGGCACCAACCGTTAAACAGAGTACAGCGCTCTATCCGAACGCAGAGACAGTCCCGGCGATTTTCTCCTCCTGCGGGGGCTTACTCCGCGCTGCCGACTTCATCGGGGCTGCAAATGCGAGCGACCACCAAACCCCCCCCCCCCCCCCTCCCGAACACAAATGATCCGAATGCAGAAGTCTCGGGACGCAGCCCCACGTAGTACAGCGGTTCGCGACTATAGTTTCTGTAGACGCGTCGTTCCTCCGTTTCTAACGCGAGCATGCGGAGAGAATCTGAGGGAGAGGAGGGGACGAGATCGCGCGAGGGGACGTCAGATTGGAAGGATTAGTGGGTAGGTGCGAAGGCTATAGCTGCCTTTCGTCACCGTTCCAACGAGTTCGAACGCAGAACATCGAACTCCTGCGTTCGAACGCGGAACACTGGGCTAGGAGCAGACGACGCTGTTAGTCACTCTAGTAAAAAAAGGAGTTAATTTTTTTTATATATAAATGAAATGTATTTAATTTAAATTTGATTGATTCGATTGAAAACGGATTTACTTGATTTATTTCTGATTTATTTGTATAAAATTTGAAATTATTAAATTTAAATAACTGTAGCTTGAAAATAGTGCTTGTTAATCGTTAGATGCGTTTTTAAACGTGGCAGATTGGACAATCGATCCGTTCGATCACTGAAAATGTTCTGGAAGAAAAAAACTTATTCCAAAACTCGCAGCGCCTCATCGCGGCGTAATGCCACGTTATGCATTGTGGAAATCAGGGGCAGCAAAATACATGCGCGCTCCGCTCGTGGACCACAGGTTGCCAGAATCCCATTGTTTCTAGTGTAGTATGTACCTGCCATTATACCCATAACAAAATGTCCATGAGCGCCGGACTGTCAATCCAGGTTTTCGCTAACTATTGTATTTTCTCCGCCGATCCGTCGAGAAGTTAATTGGCGTACATTCTTCCGAGCTTTTCGGCAAGACCCGTAAACCGTAAAGCATTTAACTTAGATTCAAAAGACAATACACTTCTTTTTTATTTAATAATAACTATATACCTATTTATTGGAGACTCCAGCGACTTATAGGGGTCGCCACTGTCGGGCAAATATGGCGGTCCGAAACAGGTCGTGCATGTCGCTTCCCATGTGCCAGCTCAACGCGCAACGCTCGAGTTTCACCAGTCGGGCATTGAACTCCAAATAATTTGCCCCGATTATTTTTACAGCGGAGCTGTTAAGGGCTAGTTTCCCCAGTTTCGTGTCCGTGGACAAATAAATCTCGACACAACACTCTGGACAGCTACCGCCATCTATGAGCGACGGCGGCAACCAGACAACCGGCCTGCCGATTGTCTGGTTGCCGCCGTCGCTCATAGATGGCGGCACATAGTACAGCTCCGCTGCTCTACCTTCTTCACCAAAATAAAAAGGCTGAAAGTTTTGTTTTTTTCATTACGTTTCAAACTTGCGATGTTGTGTTGGTGTAGATTAGCTTCCAGAGGCTTGACCTTCTTCGGGAAAGCGATGGAGAACTGCGGTGCCGATGAACGTCGATAAACACAAAATGTCCGGCTCACGCTTTAGCGTACGTTGCGTTTAGACGCGACCTGGGCAACACGCTTATAGGAGAGTAAAAACAGAGCCACAGGAACAACCGTTCCATCGCTCCAACCGCCGACAACATGTAATCACGGAAGCGGTGAGGAGCAGAAATCGAGAAAAAACCTGTTTCGTTCGGTTGAGTGTTCACCATATAGGCGCCGTCCGTTTTCCTGGAGTCGCAAATATCGGCACGCTTGGAAAACTCTTCTATAGCTTAAAGGGGCACTGAAGTCGACTTTGAGATCGTCCTTTTGTGGTGACAACTCAATCTAGACGCTCTAAGCATCCCAACAAACCCGAAATCACAATCGTGCGTAGCTTATTTCCTCGTTAAAAGCGTGTTCGAAGATCGCGACACGCCCTTTTTGGGAAGAATTTTCTTCCGAGTGAAGTGGTCGACGAAGGGCGCTTGTCGGCGAGTTGCAAGCGATGGCTTCGCCCGCGGAGAAAAAGAGGAGTCTTATCCGAATGTGTACCTATCAGACTCTCTTCGAAACGAGTTATAATAAAATCATTCGGAATCTGCGCGTATTGTAGGGCTTTCATTGGTCCACACAATGTAGTCCGCGAGAAAAAATAGTCCACATGTTTTTCTCTTGCCCTGAGATGAATAGGCGGTTTTGTAATATAGGACTTGGTATATGCGGGAACTAACACCTTTTAAACAATATAAAATCAAAAACGACCTTTTTCAAAAATGACTTCAGTGGCCACTGAAAGGAAACGAAGAAAAAAAGGGCCACTGAAACGGGGAAAAGAAATGACCGCATCTCTACGTGGTGAATGATGTTGATTGGGGCGAAGCTCTGGTGGTGCTGATGTTACTGATTTCATTGTTCATAGGTAGTGCTGATGGTGCTGATTTTTTTATTGCTCATAGGTAGTGCTGAGTTCCGGGTTGCGTTTCGACTTCATTATTACTGCTTTATGGTCGGCGAAATGCAGAGCCAGTGGTTCTTCTAGCGGATCAGCTTGGATCCGCTTAGAAGCCGTAGGAACGCATCTCCACCGCTTAAGTCAACGGTCCATGTCAGAAAGAGAATGTGTGGTATGGAACGTGGTTATATACGCATTTGAGCATTTGACCGCAGCGCCCTCTCGTCTATAAACGTTGAGCCAATGCATGCAAAGTTTAACGCGATTATATACGCATTTGACCGCAGCGCCCTCTCCTGTATAGACGTTGAGCGGCTACATGCAACGTTTCATCCATGACAGAATCCCCAGCTCTTGAGTTACTACCACATCTCAGAGCCCCCTACTCGTCCCGCAGTCGTGGCCGAGTGGTTAAGGCGATGGACTAGAAATCCATTGGGGTCTCCCCGCACAGGTTCGAATCCTGTCGACTACGCAAACATTTTTTTTTTCTTTTTATGTGAGCACGGACGCCGGACGGACGGACGGACGGACGGACGAGGCTAGACCCTAAGGAGCTTCGCCCCTAAAAAGATTTTTTAAGGAGTCTGATAGGGACACGCCTGTCGAAAAATTAGTTTTACACAAAAAATGAATTTTTTAGAGCAATATTGACGGCGCAAGACGCGATTTAGTCGGTACCGAGTCACCTCCTTTCCACTTGTTTTCTCTCTCAGCATTTCGGGTGCGTGGAGGAGAGGTGGAGCGGCTTCGCCTTCACGTTGACGTGGAGAGAGTGTATGACTATTTCGTGACGTCATGGACTTTGCGCGAAGAATTTAAAATAAATCTCGCGCCATCAATATTGCTCTAAAAAATTATTATTCGCGTAAAATTTATTTCTTGACCAAAAACCAAACTGTTTAAAAAAACATTATTTTTTTTTCTTTTCAGTGGCCCTTTAAGTTTGGTTCACACATTTACGTTCGCGTCTGATCGACTGCCTTGCCTACCACTAGGGAGGCTCAAGTGAGTGATGGGTGCCACTGCTAGATCGGGGATCACAGGACATGGACGCCATTTAATTGCTCAATTTTGCTGGGAGTCTATGGGGCAAAGGGTGGTTTTATTTCCTAACTCAGGTCATAAGAGCCCATTAAGGTGCTTAAACACTTCGCACAAGGTATAAACGAGTGCGCTTTCCATAGCCACCAGTTTTGTTGCCGACAGGTCAGAGTATTTGTTTAACGCGAAAAATGAGTAAACCACGCCATCTTGGACGTTGCTGCTTGTCTGGCAACCCTGCTTTCTCCTCTCTCGACGTTTGCAGTTCTGGGGCGAGGAGGAAGCGAAGAGAGGCTGCGCCAAAGGCGTTCGTTAGCTCGCATTGGGAGGCGAGAGGAGGAAAGGCGCCCGGAGCAACAGAGTTGCAACAGAGCGGGCGTCTGCTCTCATGCAGGCAACATTGGTGCGTATCCCTTTTCTGAATCCTCTCCCTCGAGCGCCGCCATTAAATTGCAAACGCTCTCCCGGGTTTCGAGTTGCACCCACCCTCATTAGACTTGCACTCCTATGCCACCACCTGTAACCGCTGGCGGCATCTATAGGGTACCACAGGAACACCTCAGATATCCGTTCAAAACAGGAGGTCTTCGTTTTGTTTACTCCTGACTACTCCCCATACACTAGCATATCAGGATTACGCAAATCAGCTAACCTTGACTTACTTTCTTTTCCGTCGAAGGGGTGTCGCGTCTCACTCTTCTTCACCAAAATCTTTTACCAACAACATCCTCATCTTAAAAAAGATTCTCCTATACACCTCCTACCGTATTTTCCCTCGTTTTGACCACTCATGTAAACTGCGCTCAATTACTTCAAGTCATCTGTCTCTTTCTCAAATGTCGGCTCTACCATCTGCTATTGACGATTGGAACTCATTACCTGACCTCACTGTAAACATGACTGACACTAACAAGTTTGCTGCAGCCGTTAACCTCTTTCTTTTCTGAAATACAAGTATAGGTTACAGTGTGTTTTTTATTAACTATTTTGTTGATGTTTTTATTGTGTTCACTCCTTGTATAATGCCCCCATGGGCCTCAAGGAAAAATAAATGATGATGATGATGTCTAACACTAAACTGAAGGTTTTGGAAGTATTCGCGAAATCATACCTGCGCACTGTTTATGAAAAATTGCCCCTTTTAGCATTCTCAGAGTTACTTTGATCACACAGGTAAAGAACAATGCGTAAAAAAGAAAAACTATACACAGATCGGAAATGTTCCAGGGCTAACCGGCAGATGGCGCGAGTGTCATCGCAAACGGTTACAAGAGGTTGCAGCGCAGTCTATCACACTCGAACGCAAATCTATGAACCATCTCTCATATCTAACATTATAGCTCGGTTCTAAATTGCGCACTGAAATAATGATCCGTTGCGACCAACCGCGAAGAAGTAATTCTCAGGTTTCACTCGAGAGATAATGGCCCTCAAACGTGACAAATAAAATAAAGAAAGAAAAATGAAACATAAACTTGCACTCTACAATTTATCAGAAGCCGCGAAGAAGCGACTTGAGGGGGCGCCAAATCACCAGCGCTAAATTCAAATTTCTTGCCTCGTTCACTCAGGGCAAGTGAGAACGGTGGAAGGAAGTTGCCAAAAATTGGCTCGGTTCCTCGACGCCGCCGCCACGTTTCTTGGAGCAGAGCCCACAACGGGCTTGCGTCGCGTCGCAACGGTCCGCGAGAAATGGCTTACCCTAACAATTGCGCCCGAAAGAGCCCCGAAACAAAACACACGGCCGAGAACCCGGCGAAGATGAACAAGGAGAGCTCGGGAAGACAACTGTGCCTCATTTCACTTTCAGATTTGCGAACTGCGTACGCGGACATAGAGTATATTCATGCATATAAACACGGCAGCGAGTCAACGCGTACGTCCAATTTCCCAACTAAGGCAGCCAAGAAATCGTGTGAAGAAAAAAATCACAAGAAGATTCATTGGTGGATTCTTCGAGAAATGTAAAAAAAAGGAAAATCTTTTAAGAAATTAACTAGTTAATGCACCATGAGAAAAGAAACAGTATGCAGAAGGCGTGTTTCTTCCATGTATCATTAATATTTCACATTCGTCACACAAAACTCTGCAGAGATGTTCGAAGCTATATAAGTACGTATGCAGCGCCGAAGATGCTTCAGGCGTATTCGCAGCACTTAATTCTGTCATCAAGTCCGCAGTCTCTGTCTTTTGTATGATGTATGAGTCCGTACTTGGCCGTGGCCTGAGTTCGTTTCTACTGGAAGGGGCGAGCCGACGACGAGCTTCCACACTCGCTGGGTGGCGCACACTCACGCACTGACTACGAAGGGTGAGCCGCATGTGTTCATCCATCCACCCATTCGCCACATCCCGTAATTCGAAACGATGCAGAGTGCCACACAGCGCGGAATAAGAAATAGCTGCATGGTTTTTCCTGCGTTTACTAAAACTAAAAGCTATCATCAAACAAGCTTGGGAGGAGGGGGGGAGGGGGGTCACGTTTAGGGAGGGCAGAGGGGCACCCTCCCCTCCCTAAGCGCAACCCATAAATCCGTCCCTGACACGGCCTCTTGCGAGGGAGCGCACTTACTGGAAACTACAAGGTCAGATTTCATTCACCAAAACTGTTCGCCGCTTGGGGACAACCAAAATTACACGTGCAGCGAAGGCGAAATATGTATGGCGCTGGAGCAAGGGTTACAGGTGTGCGAAGACAGCCTGCAGTGTTCCAAGTAATGCTCTCACGGGCTTTCTTTGCAACCAAACTTCCATTAGTGCGCCTTATAAAATGGGTAAAATGTGCACTAACTACCGGAGAGTGGAGTACATATTGTTTTTTCTTTCTGCTACACAAAAGACAGGAAAACGGTGGACAATGCGGATACATACCACTTAGGCCTAATTTAGGGAGTAGTTTTATCTCATGGCTCATCTGTGCATAGGCACTGTTTCTTTAGGCGTAATTTAACAGTTTCGAAAAATATGCGGGCGAAAAGTTCGTCTGCTTCTTGCACATTAGTTGGCGATGACGTCAGAACGACGCCGAGCTCTGATTGGTTCTGATTGAAAACAAATGGTCGGGTAGACCTCAAGGCATCTAGCTTTGAGGTGTACCCGCCACTCAATCAGAGCCAATCAGGGCTCGGCGTCGTTCTGATCATCGCAACCAATGTGAAACGGACGACTCGCTCTCCGCATGCAGAGTAACTGTATATGCTCCGCTTGCGGAGCAGAGTACAGAATAGTGCCATTCTGGAGCCAAGCACTGCGAGAAGCGCGTGGTCGGTTTTTGCAGGGGACGCGAAGGCGCAGATGCGAGGCAGCGTGCTGAGGCGCGCTGCGCAAGGAAAATAGTGCGGCGAGGGCCGCGCGATTCATAATCATCGTCCTCCCCGTTGTTGTCATGTTCCTCTCGATTGCAAAAATCGCACCCGGACCCTGCGGGTCCCGTATGAGTGAAGTCGTCAATTCATTGCGGTAAACGACGCAGCGACTGACGAAAACGCCGTCCCCTCGCTATCGGACGAGAGCTCGCCGGCTCGCCAAGATGGCCGGATGTGCCAGTCGCGTATCGCGTATCACTCCGCGAAGGCCGCACCGCGCGCACCGCAGGCGCGAGCAACGCGATCGTCGTGCGTGTCGTCTGCTTCGATACCTTGGAAACGGATGTCCGAAAACATCGCTCGCGTTATAAAAAAGAAGATTGTATTGTACCCAGTTGACGCACGCAATGTTCAGTGGCAGGAAGCTTTCGGCTCGTTCGATTTTGGTCTAGGATCTATATTTTTCCAACGCAAAGCGGAAATATGTTCCCCCGAAACGCGGCGCTCTGGAAGGCCGCTTTCCCGCACGAAGGTCGGCTCCAGTTCTGCCCACGTGACCACTCCGCACAATACGGAGATGGCGGCGAAAGGAAAAGGAACGCGGTACTCTGGCTCTGCAACGCAGGCCTATAGCAGTTACTCTATCCGCATGGGCACGCCGGCGCCATCTATGAGGTGACCCTGGAAACTGCACTGCCAATGGAAGGTCTGGTAATATTTGCGAGATCAAATGCATGTACTGTCTGCTGAGAAATGGTCATTTATGATATTGTCAAAGGCTTTTTTAAAAGAAAGTAATGCGCGGACAAATAAAAAGGACACGGAAATGCCGAGTTTTCCGCGGCTACCCGAGAGATGGCGTTAGTGTGTTTTCACGTCGTAAGAGATCCTAAGAGGTTTAAAGGGACTCGGTCGCGTTCGGTAAGGCAAGACTTCTGACGGCGAGACGACAGGAAGAGCCATGATGGCCCGTGCTCATTCAAATTCGGGATCTCATACGGGTATGTGACGTCAGCAGACGCAATTCGCACCTAGCGTCCCGATTGGCCGGCGGCGAACCGGAACTTTTCGCCGGCGGCAGAGTTGGTTTCCGGACTGATTTTGGTCGTCTCCTGGTTCACCGGCGATGTCTGAACTGGCAGCCGAGGTCGCCCTGCCACGCAGATTCTAAGAGGGAACGTACGCTCCCTCCAGAATATGCGGCTGTAGTATGGGATTCCGACACTAAAACCTTTATTCATAAACTTGAGGCCATCCAAAATCGCTCTGTCCGTTTTGTTACTAACTCTTACCATTTTCATACCAGTGTGACGGAATTAAAAATCATTGTCATGGGACTCACTCTAACTTCGCGGGAGGTTATCAAGGTACTCTTTTCTGAATAAAGTGGTTCATGGAACATACCGGCATTGATAAGAACATCTCAGCTAAAACCACCTACTTTTACTTCCCAGAGATTAGACCACTCGAAGAAAATACGGGAAATATCATGCCGCACATCTGTTTTTCAATCGTCATTTTTCCCACGAACAATAAATCAGTGGAATAGGCTCTCCGATGCTGTGGTGTCGGCTTCGGATGAAACATTTGATTATTTTTTTTAAGTCGTTACTTACACGAGAATGACCCATGACTAATGTATTGTTTTGCACTGTGCTGATGTTAGCAGCTTACAGTAGATACGTGTATGTTGTGTTCAAATGTTTTTTGCGTGTGTGTGTGATTGCGATTTGTATTACTTGCAGCAGATGTCACCATGTATTGATATTTTTTGCATCTCCATTTGTGTATTTGTTGTGTTTACATGTAAGTTACCCCTACAATAATGCCCCCAGGGCGAAATGTAGGTAACGAATAAATAAATAAACAACTACAGTATGAACGCTATTCACTCGTTTAAAAAAATATATATATTATATATATATATATATATATATATATATATATATATATATATATATATATATATACAAATAGGTTAATGAATTGCATGCAATTAAAGTTTTCACAAAGGTGTCTTTAGGTGGAGCGTTTATCATACTCAACTTTCAGTGAGTGTAGGTTACGGGGAAACAAAATGCAAGAAAAGAAAAACGTGGTAATTTATGCACAGGCCGACAAGCGGCGGAAGCAAACTGCATGTTTGACGCTGCTACCCACAGGTGACACCACACACGCTGGGATGCGCGGATTATGGCTGGATCTATTTTCCGGTGTTCATCGTAAAGCAAAATAAATCATTGAAGCTTCGTCTCCATGTGTTGCCATCTGTGAGCAGCGGCGTCATCCAGACTGTGTGTTTCCGTTTTTCTTCCCAGCGCATAGAAATACCACGTTTTATTTTCTTGTTTTCTTTTTTGTTTGTTTTTTTTTCACGTTTACGAAATTTGGACATGACAAATGCGCTACCCAAAAACACCGCTGCGCCAACTTTCGTCGTACTCTTTGGTTGGTTTATTTATAAGTTCCTTTTACGACTTCATAGCGCGTGGGAACACCGTGTAGATACCAAATTGAAAAGTGTGAATGAATAACAGTGTGAGAGTCGTCAGGTGTTTTGTTTCTCCAAACACACAACAAAGTGTGTGTGTGTGTGTGTGTGTGTGTGTGTGTGTGTGTGTGTGTGTGTGTGTGTGTGTGTGTGTGTGTGTGTGTGTGTGTGTGTGTGTGTGCGTGCGTGCGTGCGTGCGTGCGTGCGTGCGTGCGTGCGTGTGTGTGTGTGTGCGTGCGTGTGTGTTATGTAAGAACTCGGGGTCAGCCGTAAAAGTTTCACTAATTAATCAAAGTGTCGAATCAATTAAGTAATTGTTAGAGTCATTAGCATTCATTTGCAGTGTACGTAATAACTTCATAGGCTCCAAGGAGAACACTGGTTTGTAGACGTCTTATCCTAACGACGGTTGGTTACGGCAGTGATGCGATTGACCCGAGTGATTTTGTAGCAGCTTTTGAAGCAGCCAAAAGTCAATTATGCAGCAGAAAGTCCTTTTGGAGCACAAGCACACTCTTAATGTTATTCATACCACTATGAATATTGGCATGTTAAGATTTGTGTGTCGGCCTGTCCAACTAAAAACGTGCATGGTTTGCCTTCACACTCCTCCGCAACGGAAGGTTTGAATTTCTTAAACACAGAACTCGCTGTTTAGTTGCACGCAGAAGCAATAGGCATGCAACAAGATGCTGATCGATGAAGGACAGTATGGGCTGCTGTGGAATGGTCTTTTTAGGTACACCAAAAGGTTATTCCACTAAAATATTGATAGAATAATCTTGAGCGCACAAATTTGTGTTTCATTCAACTTCGAAAGGTTGTAATAACACAAAAAATCTTAATCCAAATTTAAAAAAAATTGTCATTAAATTATGAAAGTTAATGACATTTTAGTATGTAGAACCTCATAAGAACAAAGATCGGCATGTGGACGATAAGTATCCCTTTAAAACAACCCAACCGATGTTGTTTTAGGTTTTTTCAAACTTCCTTCTACTGCTTTACCTGATTTAGGTTTTAGTTTATTCTTTTGACCGTCCCTCGAACGGATAAAACATATATAAAGGTGACAACCAAACAACGAAGTTCCAATAAAAATAAACCTATGAGCAGTTCGTACAACTTTTTCTTGCAAGAACCCTCGCTAATTCACGAATTTGAAAAATGTATCGCTAGACTACCGCAGTTTATCATAAATATTAGCAGGCACGTAGTGTGGGGGGGCCCCCCCCCCCCTCATACCCCGAAAGTTTACATTTTGCTGAGACCTCCTCTCCCCCCCCCCCCCTCATACAACATTTTGTTATGGGCCCCCCCCCTTTCCCGAAACAAAATTCTGGCTGCGTGCCTGAATAATAGCCACAGTATAATTCAGAACTTTTTACTGCAACTTAGAGCTGCTACATTATTACTCACGAAATTCCTTTTTATCTTTATTTTTTTCTATACCCGACGTTTGCGTGTTTAACCTCCCGCTCTGGACGAATGCTATCCCTCTAACAATGAGATGCACTGCGGCGAAGCAAGATGAGCAAAATTGCGATGCTTAAGTTACTTGGCGGTTATCGCTTCACTGCAGTACTGCAGTGAACCTTCCTTCACTTTCACTGCGGTTATCGCTTCACTGCAAATTCCGAGTACTGTCACTATGTTTGACACTGATAGAAACATAAAGTAGGATAGACGTTATTTGCGGCTTAAATCGAAAGTTTTAAAATTTCTCACAAGCCTTCCATAGCGATCCGGACGTGTAGCGGGGCCTGCCTGAGCCATTATATTTTCAGTACGAATAAAATGAAATAACGTTTTGGCCTCAATGCTGACGCAAGTTCCTCACATTTGGGCTAAATTTAATAGGATGTAGCAGGGTAAGTAAGCCCTATGGCGCAGTTTAGCGCAAACTGCGCAGCAATCCCATCACTGCAGTGGTGAAACGTCATTCAGGCTTCACCACATCGCCCCACCACTGAGGGTGTAGCACTCGTACAGAGTGACATACTTCTCTTTATTCTTTTTTTTTTTAATCGAATGTAGGAGGCGATAAAGTGTTAAAAAAAAGCAATTTCTGTCTAACGAGTCTTCACGAGTTACAAACGATATCTGTATTTTTTTTTTTCTTTTTCAACAGCATCGCGAGCCAAAATTGGAAGTACAGGAACAAATGAGAGGCCAACAATACGCCATCAAAAACGGGCGGTACCAGATTCCGTTTCAATAACAAAAAAAACCAAGATTGAAGCATAGAAAAGCATGAGCGGCTACATATCTTTATTTTTTTCTCTTTATTTTTTAAACATTTTCGGCGATCTGTAGAAACAAGAACGCGTTTTATATCACCAGAACACCATCGTCATCGAGGCCTTACAGCTAACGCATAACCGCGGGTTCACTTTTCCTGAAATTTCAGCGTTGTCCGTTTGTGCAATACCGTTCGACGTTGAATTAAGACGGGGCCCGATTATAACCACCACTGCCGCAGTAACGTCAACTCTGTTCGTACCGTTCACTGAATTACGAAAGCAAAGGCGGGAGCTGCCCCTTTACTTCTATACTCGTACGTATCAAGCTACTACATTATTGCGAAGAAAAAAGAGAGAAAGAAAAAAATAACTTCTGTTTGCAATGACTAATGAACATGGAAGAGCAGGAGAAGCAATTAAGCCCAACAGGGCACAAACGTCCGGTTGTCCGCGCACTTTTTTTTTTTCTTGTTTTGTTTTATTTCTGCGGCGTAAGCGATCTGGGTACAAGCTAGAGGGCCTAGATGTAAGAGAGGGAACAACTCGAACCACGGACAGCGTTCGGAATTTCACGTCGGGACACGTCCTGCGCAGACGGGATGCGCAGTGTGCATTTTCGTGTCTGCAAGCACCTCCGAGTCAAGCGTGGAGACGCCGCTTGCGGACTGCGGAGCCTAGATTACAGAGTGAGTGTCCAACTGCTCCATCGGCGCGGGAGCCGTACGCCATGAAATTGCGAATGCTCCCCTGTGGTTTGTGATGGGCCCTCTTTACAATCGAGGCTCTCTATGGCAGACGGTAGAGGAGGCCTCCTCCTCACAGCTCGCGTTGCAAAGCGGGGTCACTGAACCACGTGATCCCCCCCCCCCCGGAAGAGCAGTTGAAGCACTCTGTAATCTAGGCACACTAGTCTCGCAGGCTCGTTAGTGACGAACTAGGCTCCTATCATCGAATTAGGTAACGCAACACCGAAATAAACAAAACACAATAAAACAGGATCGATTTTTTGTTGTTGTTTTTAGACAGTGTTTGCGGGATTGACTTTAGTTTTCTATCGCAATATACAGCCTCCTTCGCACGATGAGCACACCGGGAAAGCGTTTACTCGCAAAGCGGGTTTCAACCACCTGTTCTAGCCACGCCTCGACTATTATATTTATTAGGTATAAGGTTTGAAAGCGTAAACAGACAGGGACGATAGGAAATAACACGAGCGACAGGGACAGGCGCTACTTTCAACTGATTTATTGCAAGACCGTTCAACGCTTATATGCACAACTCATCTCCCATTTACATATCAAACAACGCCAACAGCCAATTAAACACTTTACAGCCACCCATCCAGATAAGTCACCTCTTTATCTACTAGGCTAACAGATGGCGCGCTGACGCACTTGTCATTCTTCTTTTTAACAAAGAAAGCCTCTATAATCTCCCGCTATGTTCTTTTATTTTATATTTCGCTTTTTTCAAGAACGTCGTTGACTCTAAAACCGGTACGCAGCCAGAACTTACAATGCTCAGACAGATGACCCTTTGCATTGTTCCGTACAGGTAGTTTGCGTTCTCTTGCCCTGTCATTGAAACAGCGTCCTCTTTGTCCTATATATAACTTTGCCGTAATTAGGTGGTATTTCATAGATGACGTTAGTGACACAGTCAGTATATTGGCTTACATGCTCCTTAGAGCACAGAACTTTTTTTTTCCTAGTCATCATCGGACATATCCTATAGCCAGTTTGCAGGGCGCAGAAAAGACAATGTTAACATTGTATCTGCCGGCAATCTTTTTTATGTTGTGTGAAACTATGTGCATGTACGGAATGACATGTACTTTTTTCCTTTGATTTGTGATACTACCGTTTTGTTGATTTTTTTTGTTTTATTTTTGAAGCAAGCTTTCACAGACACTAGAAATCAGCCATGAAGGAAACTCTGCATTCCGTAGCCTTTTTATCTGTTTATCAAAGCTAGTCGACATTTGGTGATTACAACTTTTTGCGAATGCTACCTGAAGGCAGGTTATAGCAATTCCCCACTTGATGAGCTTAGACTGAGCACTCTCGAAGGACACTAGGCTTTTCTTTGACCACGATTTATACATCCAACAAAAATGGTCTCCAGAAAAACTGATCATAAGATCTAAGAATTGGATGCGCTTGTCATTTGGCATCTCCAAAGTGAACTTCAGACCTCCTGATGCCTCTGTGAAGGCTCTGACAACTTTCACAACAACTTCATCTAAATTAAAATCAGTATCTAAAATTACAAGGAAATCGTCAACATACCTAAACGCCTTTACTATATGTAATTCTGCTAGACCTTCAGAAATTCGCGTGTCCAGCGATGTTAAAAAAAAATGTTACATAAAACAGGGTGACGGACGGACGAACGAATACAAACAACAAAGTTTTGTACAAAAATCTGCCCACTGATGCTAACGGAAGTAGAACCCAGATAAAATTCTAAAAGCTCCAAAATATTTTCACTACTGATACCTGCAGAATTCCGAAACAACACCTCCCCGAATCAGTGATCTTGTTCCTCACAGCGTTCAGTAAACCTTCGTGCGGGAACAGAATAGTACAAGTCTTCCACATCAACTGAAAACGCCGTGACTTCGCCTACTGTGTCCCCTTTAATTCTTGGACGACTTCATCTGAGCTTCGTATCAAAAAAGGATCATCTACTGCAAGAGTGTTAAGGTATCGGCTCACTTGTGCCTGCCAAGTCGATCTCTCAGATACAATGGCTCTCAAGGGGCAGTCGGGTTTATGCGTTTTCCCAGTGAAAAACACCTCCAGAAACCCACTCTCCGCTTTGTTAGCTGCTTTTCTCAGACCATCCAAGTTCAAGTCTTTCAGCATCTTCAGTGCCGCAGATTTCTGTTGCTTCGGTAAAACCTTTACTGCCTTAAAATTATTTTCAATGGCTACTAGTGCCTTTTTTTTTAAACATCCCCGCTGGCACCACTACGAACCCGCCTTCCTTATCGGCTTCCACAAGTGCCAATTCTTTTGTTTCAAAACACTCACGATTTTCCCGAAAGGGGCTTCGCCTTAGAGATATAACTTGCTGTCAAGCAGTCCACACTATTAGCGCTATTTCCAATGGCTCTTTCTCGGTCTTGTTCGTTGACCCGATCAGCAACCTTGTGAACCATGGCTAGGAGCTCGTGTCCAGTAGAGGAAGGCTCGAAGCTGTGTTTGATATGTAAAGGGCAGATGAGTTGTGCATATAAGCGTTGAACGGTCTTGCAATAAATCAGTTGAGAGTAGTGCCTGTCCCTGTCGTTTGTGTTATTTCCTATTGTCCCTGTCTGTTTGCGCTTTCAAACCTTATACCTACCAGTACCATGGACCAACTAGCCCAAACAAAAGTTTTTAATGAGATATATATATATATATATTTTTTAATATGCTAAACTGCTTCTTCTTTTTTTCTCTTTTTTAAGTTCCCCAACATTAGTGACATGTTCCAGGTGCCGATTTTGGAACGGATAGTTTGTGCTTATTAAAGCCCTTCGAGATTAACTTCCCCGGTCTGAGCCTGCAAGGGCAAGAATTATTGTAACGGCAAGAACGACATACACCAGTTTTGTTTTTCGGAAGAAATGTTTAGGTTTCAGCAGTGTCGGTGGTAACGCGTTCAAGCTAACGGCGTGACTGGTAACGCATTACTTTTTTTGTAACGTAGTAACGTACTCGTTACCTTTTCAAAAAAATGACGGGTAACCTATTTACGTTACTTACTTCAAGTAACGGGTAACAAAGTTACGTTACTCGTTAGACCTTCTTCCCTAGACCTGGAAAAAAAGCACCTATAAAAC